>JANHGN010149563.1:0-10097 GCA_024605025.1 Megaceryle maxima | reverse complement strand
AGAACCTCCCTCAACCTGCTGGCCACACTCTTCTTTATGCACCCCAGGAGACCATTGGCCTTCCTGGCCACAAGGGCCCATTGCTGTTCCATGGATAACTTATTGTCCACCAGCACACCAAGGTCCCTCTCTATGGGGCTGCTTTCCACCGGGTCTACTCCTAACCTGTACTGGTGCATGGTGTTGTTCCTCTCCAGGTGTATGACCCTACACTTGTTGAACTTCATTAGGTTAAATTGGGGATGGAAAGGGGTGGTAGGTATCCAGGTGTCACATTCCATGGCTACACCAGGATCACTCACATGTCTCTCCAGCGCATGCAGGTTCTGCTCATCTGAGTCGCTCAGCTGGCCACAGTGGACCTGGGATGGAGTGGGGGTTGTTGTGTGAGGATGCTGTCCCTGGGTGTTGTCCCCATCCCCCCCAGAGCCTGGCCTGTGTTCCTGCACTCACCAGGATGACGCACACCACGGTCCCACTGTCCTTGTCTACCAATGGGATGATGAGCACTGCAAGAGACGGGCAGTCTTGAGCCCTCAGGGTGCATGTCCCTATTGTGTCCCCATGTGTCACCAACCCACCCACCCACCCATTCATGGATCCATCTGTCTGCCCACCCAACCAGCCCCCACCCATCCATCCATCCACTCACCGGCCAACTCTCCCATCCATCCATCCATCCATCCATCCATCCATCCACTCATCCATTGACCTTCCCATGCACCCAACCACCCATCCACCTACCAAACAACTCTTCCACCCATCCACTGACCAATCTATCTGTCCATCCATCCATCATCCATCCATCCATCCATCATCCATCCACTCACCTCCATACCCACCCATTTTTGCACCCACCTATATGCCCTGCAGACCCTCCCCCATGCCCCCCCCCCACCCCCACCTTGAGTGCCAGGGGCCAGAGGAGCTGCCAGGGGTCCCAGGTGCCGGCCAGGGAGCTCCGCGGGTGGCAGCCCCCCACATTCCACCCTCTTCTGCCTCCGCACCACATCCCTGTGGGGATAGGGACACCCTCAGCCACTGCCTGGGGCCCAGGGGCAGACCCCAGTGACACCTCCCAGGCAGGGAACACCCCACAGGGCAGGGGACAACCCCCAAGGGCAGGGGACACCCGAAAGGGTAGAGAACACCCCCAAGGGTAGAGAACACCCCCCACAGACAGGGAGCTGTGCATATGTGTGTGATCCTGTGCATGTGTGTGTCCCTGCTGACACATAGCATCTGCACACGTGTTCTTGTGCACGTATGTGTCCCTGCACATGCACAGCAACTCTCACATCTGTGTCCCTGTGCATGTGTGTGTCCTTGTGCACACATAGTCCCTGTGCATGTGTGCCCCCTGCATACACACAGCGCTTGTGCACGTGTGTCCCAGCACGTGTGTCCCAGCACATGTGTGTCCCAGCGCATGTGTCCGCTACGCACAAAGCACCTGTGCACACATCCCTGCACATGCACAGCATCTGTGCACGCATATCCCTGCACATGTGTGTCCCCTATGCAGAAAGCACCTGTGTACGTGTCCCTAGACATGCACAGCACCTGTGCACAAGTGTTCTTGCACACTTAAAGTGCCTGCACATGCATATGTGTCCCTGTGCACGTGTGTGTCCCTCCACACACATCTGTGTCCCTGTGCATGCATTGTCTGTGACTTTGCATATGTGCATGTGCATGTCCCTGAATGTATACAACATCAGTGCACGCATGTGTCCTTGCACACACATAGGACCTGTGCACACGTGTGTCCCTGTGCATACCTGTCCCTGTGCACACATCTTCCCTACACACTCACAGTACTTGTGCATGTGTGTCCCTGAGCACACATGTATGTCCCTGCACACGTGTCCCTGTGCAGATGTACATGTTTCCGTGCATGCATGTCTCCCTGCTGACACAGTGTCTGTGCACACGTGTGTCCTTGTGCACATGTATGTCCCTGAACACACACCTATGTCCTTACATGTGCACAGCCCCTGTGCACACATGTGACCTTGTGCACGCATGTGTGTTTCTGTGCATGCATATGTGTCCCTGTGTACGTGTCCCCATGCATGTGTGTCCTTGCATAGGCACAGCCCCTGTACATGTCCCTGCGTGTGCAAGTGTGTCCCTGTGCACACGTGTGTGTGTGTGTATCCCCATGCACACATGTGTCTGCCTGCGCATGCAGAGGCCTCACCTGAGCTTCCCATGGGGCGGCAGCTCGTGGGGGGGGTCATCACAGAGCAGCCGACTCTCCCCATCCCGCAGGTAGATGTAGACATGCTCCTGGGGGTTGGGGAGACAAAGGGACAGCGCTGGGGGATGGGAGGGATCCCCACCCCCATTGCCACCCCCACCCACTTCTGCCTCAGCCAGGCCTGTCCCAACCCACCCAGGACCCACAGTCTGGCTCTGCAGGGAATGGGGAGATGCTGCGAGCCTCAGTTTCCCCAGGGGCATGGGGCCTGGCCAGGACAAGAGACACACTGTGACACATGTAAACATGTGTGCATGCATGCACATGTTTAGAAACACATGTTCACAGCCACACACGTGCACAAACATATGTACATGCCCATGCATCAACACATCTGCACAGCCACACGTGCACCCACGTTTATAAATGCACATACATAAACACTCATGTCACACACCTGTGCACACATGTCCCTGCACATGCACAGCTTCTGTGCACATATATCCCTGCACATGTGTGTCCCTTATGCAGAGAGCACCTGTGTATGTGTCCCTAGACATGCGCAGCACCTGTGCACAAGTGTCCTTGCACACTCAAAGTGCCTGCACATACATATCTACATATAAACACATGTGCAGAGCCACACATGTGCACAATCACATGTACATAAACCCACACATGTGCCTAAACAAATTCACACACCCACACATGTATGCAAACACATGCACATATCCATACATAAACACACATACACAGCCACACATGTGCACAGAAACATGTACACACCCACCCATGTATGCACCCACATGTACATACCCACATGTGTGCATAAACACCTGTTTGCACCCGCACATAAATTCCTGGACATAACCACACACATACACACCCACATATGTGCATATTCACACATGTACATGAGCACATGTACACACATGCACATATGCATACACTTATGTACATAGCTACACATAAACACATGTGCACTCCCACGTATGTGCACAAACACACCACACACACCTGTACACAAACACATGTACATACCCACACATAAATACATGGTCACAGTTACAGACATGCACAAAGGTGCACGCAACCACACATGTATGTAAACACATGTACGCACATGTACACATCCATACACGTATATACCCACAGGTGTGCACAAACACATGTACACCCCCACACATGTAAACACATGTACTTACCCTCACATGTACATAATCACACATATGCACCCACACATAAACACATGCACATATCCACACGTGTATGTAAACACTTGTACATGCCCACACATGCTTAAACACATGTGCACACCCACACAGGTATGTAAACACACTAAAATACCCACGCATGCACAAACACATACACACCCATACATGTATGCAAATACATCTACATACCCAAACATAAACACGTGCACACACCCACGCATGTACATAAGCACACGTACATGTATATAAACACATGTGCACACCCACACATGTGCTCAGTCACACACACACATGCACACGTATGCACTGTTTGCATCTCTGCACGTGCACACATGCCCCTATACACGCCCGCATGTGCATGCGCACACATGCTTGCAAACACATGCACATGCATCTGTGCACGCTCATACACGTGTGCATGCCTGCACACATATGTGCATGTTCATGCTATAGTCTCCAGCCCTGCCCTTGGCCCTGTGGCTCCCTGTGGTGTGGCACTGGCACAATGCCTGTTCCATGGCTGGCCACCACCAGCAGCACCAGGGCCACCATGAGCACCAGGATCACCATGAGCACTAGGGTCACCAGCACTGCAGGGCCACCACTGGCACTTCAGGGCCATTACTGGCACCAGGGTCACCAGCATCCAGGGTCACCACCAGCACTCAGGCCACCAGCACCAGGGTCATCACCACCACCCTAGAGCCACCACCACCAGAATCACCACCAGGACCATCCCACCCCACCTACCACTCTGGGCAGCAGGGAGACGAGGCCATGGCGGAGGGTGTCCCTCAGGCCGGTGACATCAAGCACAGCCCCCAGGCTCAGCAGCACATCCTGCCAAAAGACCACAGCAAGGCACCTGGGTTAAGGTGGCCCAAAGCCAGGAGTAGGGGTGCTAGGAACCGCTCCCCCTTCAACATGTCCCTCAAGGCCATCAGCACCACCTGGGGCCACCAGCAGCACCAGTGTCATCATCAGTACCAGGGCCACAAGAACCTTGAGACCACTAGCAGCATCAGGGTCACCATGAGTACCAAGGCCACCAGCAGTATCCTGGAGCCAACACCAGGACCACCATGAGCACCAGGGTGACCATCAGCACCAGGGCCACCAGAACCCTGGGACGACCAGCAGCACCAGGGCTACCAGCTGCACCAGGGTCACCATCAGTACCAGAAAGCTGAGCTTGCAGGATGGTAGCCCATCTGGGTACACAAGGCCCTGCACTAGCCAGGCCACCTCCAGTGCTAGCCATGCCAACACCTGCACTAGCCACAGCACCACCTTCACAAGCCAAGCCACCCCCTGAACTAGCCATGCCAACACCTGCACCAGCCACACTAATACCTGCATTACCCATACCAGCCAGCACCTGCACTAGCTACACCAACACCTGTAATAGCCAAGCAACTCCCAACACTAGCCATGTCAACACCAGCACAAGCCACACCATGTCCAGCACTAGCCATGCCAAAGACTGGAGTACTCATGTCCATGCATGAACTGACCATGCCAGCCCCAGCACTAGGCATGCCAAAGCCTACACTAGCCATGTCAGTGCCTGCACTAGCCATGCCACCATCCCCAGTGCTATCCATGTCAATGACTGCACTGGCCATGCGTATTCCTGTACTAGCCACACCACACCCAGCATGAGCCGCACCTATTCCTGTACTAGCCACACCACACCTAGCACTATCCACGTCAATGCCTGCACTAGCCAAGCCACTCCCAACACTAGCCTCACCAATGCCTCCACTAGCCACGCTGACACCTGCGCTAGCCACATCAGCGTTGCACTAGCCACGTCAACAGCTGCCACTTCCTTCCTCATCCCTGGAGGGGCAGGCAGAGGCAGGCAGGGGCAGCCTGGATCCATCCCTGCTCCCCAACCCAGGCTGACCTGGGGCACCCATAGGGGTGCATGGGAGGGAGGGTCCCTGCCCCCCCCACCCTACTCTCCCCTTCCCACCCCAGCCTCCCTGGGATTGCTGGAGGGTGCTGGGGCGCAGCGCCACACACACCCTGACACCCCAAGGGAGCCCCAGTTCCTGCCATTCCCCCACCACGGGCCGGGCAGGACATGGGCATCAGGACGGATGCACAGAAAAGCCAAGGGGAACGGGGTGGGGTCTGTGGGGTGATCCCCATCTCTGGCTCCATTCTGGCCTCCAGGCCTTATCCAGAAGAGCAGGATGAGGCTGATAAAGATGGGAACAGGTGGAGGCTCTGTATTAGGCACCAGGATTCGCTCTTCCTTCCATCCCAGATGGTTCTGGGCTCTACCCCCAGAGCTGCACCGACAAGAGGCCCCGTTGTCACCACAAAGTCCCTCCAAGGACCATCTCCAACCCCACACACCAGGGTTGCAGTGCCTCGACAGGACCATGCCACCTACCCACCCATCCTGGGAGCATCCCTCGGCCGTGGGGCCAGATCCAGGTAGTGGGTAGGAGCCGAAGATGTGGGCGCTGGCTGTTATTCCAACAGGGCTGCATCTCCAGTCGCTTACTCACACTGGAGACACATGCACTGTAGAATACAGCCAGGCCTTGGCCAGGTGGCTGTCCTGCCGTCCCTCCAGTCCCTTCACAGCAGCTCGGCTTCCCTGCCGTGTGTCAAGGAAGATGGGGCAGAGGCCAAGCGGACCTCCGTCACCACCCCTGGGCTTCTCGGAGCATCAAATGCTGGCGGCACGGTTGGCGCGGGGATGGACAAGTGGCAGCTGGATGCAAGCGATGGCTTTAATAGGGCCAGGAATCTGGGTCCATCCCTGGAGCAGGTGGAAAAAGCTGCAGGAGCTAAAAAAAACTCATCCTCAAAATGAGGAGAGAGTGGTGGAGGCAGTCAGGGGGTTCTGTTGCACCAGGAGGATGAGGGGGGAGAGAGGCTGGCTCAGGAGGAGTATCATCCCACTCATCCCACTTACCCTTCTTGTCCTACTCATCCCACTCTTTCCATTCATCCCACTCACCCTGTTTGTCCCACTCATCCTACTCTTCCCATTCAGTCAACTCCTCCTGCTCATCCCATTCATCCTATTCATCCCACTTATCCCACTCATCCCGCTCATCCCACTTGTCCCATTCATCCTGCTTGTCTCACTCAACCCACTCATCCAACTCATCCTGCTTGTCCCACTTGTCCTTTTCATCCCACTCACCCCCCTTGTCCAGCTCATCCCTCTCTCAGCCCAGCTCCCCCAACTCGGAGCAGGACATTTTCTGGGCTACCCCTTGCACAGTGTTGCCCACCCCTGGGGATGTTCTTGTCCCGCTGCTGGAGCTCCGCACCCATTTACTGCCAGGATGCAGCCCCCTGCTCCACGCCAGGCAAAGAGCCAGCACCCGGCCAGAGCCGCCACCCCGGCCACATCCCAGTTATTGCCATAAATAGAATTTCCCGATGGCCTCAGGCTGGGATGATCCCGGCCAGGCTGGGGCCCCACTGTCAGCTCTGTTTGTGGAATTTATTTAATGGCTCCACTTGGGAGCTGCAGGAGCAAGTCCAGGAGAGCTCAGAGCCACATAAGGCCAGGGTGGGGGGGGTGGGCACTCGTTCCACCCAAACTGGGCAGGGAGTGCCCCTGAGTGCCAAGGGGAACAGACAAAGAGCTAATTAAGGGGCTAATTAGCCTTCCAAAGCTGGGCCCTTGCATTGCTTTGCTGTCCCTTTGGATGCTTTAGTTGTCAGAGAGGGAACAGGGTCTCCCACATCTCACTCTGGGTACCCCGCACCACAGGCCTCACCCCAGTTTGGGAGCTGTAGGATGAGGGGTTGTTATCCAGATCCATCCCTGGCTCCACGACTGGGCCAGGGTGTTTGGATGAAACCATACTGGCACCAAGGGGAATTTAGGGCCAGACCCACAGGAGCAGGGTATAGGCAGCAGCTCCTGGCACCGAGCACAGTAGGCAGGGGTCATGACACAGCGCCTGGCATTGCTGACAACACCGGCAGACACCCAAGATTGACTGGGTGACACGTGCCATCGCCAACCCCTCTGGGTGCCCCATGGAACCACGGCAGGTGCCAGCAGTGGGGATTTGGCCAGCTCCCACTCAGCTGGGACACCAGCATCCCCCCGGCGCGGCACAGTGCTGGAGCCTTATCTGCCTCGATATTTCCCGCTGGAGCCGTCGGGTGATTAATGAAGCCATTCATCTCATTAAGAGTAAGCGATTTGTCTTCGCTCTGACACGAGCCAGGGCATGGCGCGGCACAAATCCCCGTGGGTTTGCCAAAGCCAAACCTCACAACAGCCCAGCCTGTGGTGGAAAATGGCACCAGGTTATTTCCCCCCTCCCTACTCTTCCCTCTCCTCTTTCTCTTCTTTCTTTCTTTTTCCCCCCCCCCCCCACCTTATTTTTCTTTTCAGAGGCAGTGGCAGCACCCTAGTACCCAGCTATGCAAGGGTGGGGACCCCCAGTACAGCCCACACACATCTCAGCAACCCCCACCATGCTCCAACAGATCCCACAGGGATGGCAAAGCATGTTTGCCAGTGGAGGGAACTCACCAGCAGTGAAAATGAGGTGCTTTTTTTTTCAGATGGGGATTTCTGGGACAGATCCAGCCCCTCACCCTTAGCTAGGGTCAGCCACCCCACCCAGCACCTCCTTGGCCCCTCTGGATGTTCATGGAATACAGAAATCTCATCTTGGCCAGCTTCCCCTCTGGAAAGGCTCCTCTCATGTTTGCCCTGGAGAGAGAGAGGGACTGGGAGATGGGTTTTCCCCCATGGGGGAGCTCAAGGTGATGCTCCCCTACCCACAGCCCTCTCCCCAGGGTGAGAAGGAACCTCCCCAGCAGAGAAAGAGGCCAGATCCAGTGCAGTGAGGTATCTGCTGAGATGCTCAGCACTCTCAGAAGCTGAGATCCCTCTCTGGAGAGTGTGTAGGGGGGTGGGCACTCTGGTGGTTGACAAGTGGAGCTGGCACTAGCAAGAGCTCAAATCCAGGCCCTGTCACGCAATCAGATCCTCTTTAACCAAGGGGAAACTGAGGCACAGAAAGTGAGGCAGTGATACGCATCACCTGGGAGCATTCTGCTCCCAGAGGCATGCAGAGGTGGACCCACCCTGCCTTTCAAGGAGGGGTTGGGGTTGGGTGCCCTGCCCGGCTCCCAGGATGAGGACAAGGATCCCGGCTGGTGGGGACGGGGGGCAGATCTGAAGCCTGGATGTATCCTGTCACAGCTGGGGGAGCACCCATGGGTGCTGCCTCTTGCTGCATCCTTCCTCATGAGTGCAGCAGCCCCTGCTCTCTGCCTGGCCACACCTCGAGGAAATGAATCATCTCCCAGCTGAGCTTCCAGCCTAGTTTTGCCATAAAAACCAGCAAGTAAATTATTCGACCAGCATGACCCTTTGAGCTCAGAGGCATCTGTCTCCCCGCAAGCCCTTGGAGCTCAGCTCCCGCCCCCTCCCGCAGGACTCTATCCACTTGGGAACACAAGGGAAATGATCCCAATTAATTCTGTAAGTGGCTTCAGTGCGTGAGCCCTTGCCTGAGCAATTGCTTTGGCGATGAAGCTGGACATTGCTCCTTGTCTGGACGACTCCACTCCCCGAGCTGGGCCACCCAAATCAAATTAGAGCATCCAAGATGCTGAGGATGCAGAACTCTGTGCCCAGAGGCATCACATCACCCACCCACCCATGGTACCCACATCCTGTGGGGATCATCCCCACCCATGGGCAAGGAGGATGACCAGGGGCTGGTCAGGGCAGAGTTGCACTCCAGGCAAACACCAGGAGCACAGTTGAGGCAGTCACCCCATCACAGTCCCAAGGCTGAGGACTCAGAGCTCTGCTGTCTTGGATTCATCCCCTCGGATGTGATTTTTAGCCAGAGCTGGCTCAGCCACAGCTGTGAGCCTCTGGATTTTGTTACATTCTCCAGTCTGACAGGCAGAAAGTAAACCACATTTGTATTCCTCACACTGCTCACTGCCATCTGCCCAACCCCATGTCCCCAGCCTGGAGACACCCCAGTGCTTGTGTCACCTTCCCTGGCCAGGGCAGCTCCAGGGGTTCCCTGTCTGTCCGCAAACTGGCAGGCAGCAGGTCAGGTGACACAGATCCACCCTACTCCAATGCCACAGCTCTTGCTTTCCCCATCACTTTCCCCTCTCCAGGACACTTTCTCCTCTTCTGCCTCCTCCTCTTTACAGAGGAAGATGCTGGTCCAGGATCCTCTTCTACCCACACCCATTGCACCCAGGGTTGTCTCCCAGGGCACGAGGACAGACAGCTCTGCCTTTGCCACCCCTCCAATTCATCTCAGGAAGGCAACAACACCATGCTCACACCCCAGGATCCCAAGGGAGCAATTCAGCCCCCCTCCCAGATCCCCAAGGACCCTCAAGCTGAACCTCAACAGCCGGTGGCGGCAAGCGAACACCCAGCCCTGCCCAAGCATTTGCCGAGCAATCTGGCAGCGTTAAAAATATCCCCGAGCTGTGATTCATCCTCCATCTCCCGCCTCCCCCTCGCCTCCAGCAATGCTGAGCCCCCCAGCCCCAATCCCCTCCCTGGGGGGCTGCTCCCCACTAGCCCCACCCCCCCCCCCCCCCCCCCCCCCCCCCCCCCCCCCCCCCCCCCCCCCCGGCCGCCCCCCCCCCCGCCCCTGCCGGCCGGCGTCCGCGACAGAGCGGCGACCACCAAAACCGGC
>JANHGN010149562.1:0-10098 GCA_024605025.1 Megaceryle maxima | reverse complement strand
AGAGAGAGGACCGGAGGAGGAGTTAGACATCAGTGCCAGACTTTCTGACCCTCAGCATCTGGTTCCCCCTCCTCCTCGTCCTCTCTTGATGAGAGCGAGGAAAGTGACTGAAAGACCAAAAAAAAAGGGAGTTCTTTAGTAACACGAACAATGAAGGCATACAAGAAATATCGGTACGATTGAAAGATTTAGCCATACAACAAGAAAAGGCAGCGGTCGTCCCATCTGCACCTCCACCCCCCCCAACCTTTGCTGATTCCACCAGCCACACTAGTTCCTGCACAAAAAGATCTGATACAACAGAGATGGACTGGTGTTATTCGTGATGCCAAGATTCGCTTCTACCCTTCCCTGTGCTACCCTGCACTGCCACAAGCTATTCATGGTTAGCCTCTCTGCTTTCGGCTGGACAAGATGTTACCTTCCCAGGGGCTGAAATCGTGATTCTCAATCCAAAGAGGTAAAATGTGCAAACGTCTCCTTGTAGACCTGTCAGCAAATGTGTTAGCCCAGAATTCTCTCGCTGAATCTCCCCTTCCATGTCCCCTCTGCACTGCCACAGCCTATTCCTGGTTAGCCTCTGATTTCAGCTGGACAGCCACTATCTTATCCAGGTGCTGAAATCATATTTCTGAAGTCTGAGAGGTAAAATGTGCAAACATATCATCCTATATCTCTACGCAAAGGTGTTAGCTCAGAATTCTCTCACTGAATCCCCCCTTCCCCGTGCACCTCTGCTCTGCCACAGCGCATCCCCTGTTACCATGTCTGTTTTCGTCTGAGCAGTATGTTTCCTTCCAGGGGCTGAAGTACACGATTCTGAAGCTGTAGAGATGAAATATGCAAATGTCTCATCCTAGGTCTCTCAGCAAAGGTCTTAGCCCAGAATTCTCTTGCTGAATCTCCCCTTCCCTGTGTCCCTCTGCATTGCCACAGTGCATCCCCTGTTACCCTCTCTGTTTTCGGCTGAGCAGTATGCTTCCTTCACAGGGGCTGATACACGTGATTCTGAAGCTGTAGAGGTGAAACGTGCAAACATCTCTTCCTAGGTCTCTCAGCAATGGTGTTAGCTCGGAATTCTCTCACTGAATCTCCCCTTCTCTGTGCCCCTCTGCACTGCCACAGCTTATACAGGTTAGCCGCTCTGATTTGGGCTGGAAAAGATGTTACCTTCCCAGGGGCTGAAATCGCGTTTCTGAAGCTGTATAGGTGAAATGTGCAATCATCTCATCCTAGGTCTCTCAGCAAAGGTGTTAGCCCAGAATTCTATCACTGAATCTCCCCTTCTCTGTCCCCCTCTGTACTGCCACAGCCTATTTCCAGTTAGCCTCTCTGTTTTCATCTGGACAAGATGTTACCTTCCCAGGGGCTGCAATTGCGATTCTCATTCCAAGGAGGTAAAATGTGCAAACTTCTCATCCTAGATCTCTCAGCAAATATGTTACCGTGGAATTCTCTTGCTATATCTCCCCTTCCCCGTGCCCCTCTGCATTGCCACAGCGCACCCCCTGTTACCCTCTCTATTTTTGGCTGAACAGTATGTTTCCTTTCCAGGGGCTTATATACGCGATTCTGAAGCTGTACAGGTGAAATGTTCAAACGTCTTGTCCTATCTCTCTAAGCACGTGTGTTAGCCCGGAATTCTGTCTCCCTGAATCTCCCCTTCCCCGTGACCCTGTGCACTGCCACAGCCTATTCCCGGTTAGCCTCTCTCTGATTTTGGCTGGACAGCCTCTTATCTTCCCAGGGGCTGAAATAGCGTTTCTGAAGCTTGAGAGGTGAAATGTGCAATCATCTTGTCCTTGGTCTCTCAGCAAAGGTGTTAACCCGGAATTATCTCACTGAATCACCCCTTCTCCATGTCCCTTGTCCACTGCTCAATGTACACAAGGCTACCCTCGCTGATTTCAGCTGGATATCATGCAACCTTCACTAGATCTGAATTTGCATTTCTGAAACTGGAGACACAACTTTCCAATCATCTAGTCCTAGCTCTCTCAGCAAAGGTGTTAGCCTGGAATTTTCTTACTGAATCTCCCCTTCTCTGTGTCCCTGTGCACTGCCACAGCCTAGCCCCGGTTAGCCTTTCTAATTTAGGCTGGACAGCATGTTGTCTTCCGGGAGGCTGTATTTGCATTTCAAAAGACAGAGAAGCAAGTTTCCAAACGTCCCGTCCTACACCTCTCAGCAGAGAAGTTAGCCCAGAATTCTCTCACCAGTTCTCTTCTTCTCCATGCCCCTCGTCCACTGATCAATTGAACCGCAGCTAGCCTCCGAGATGTTGTCTGGGCAACACATTGCCTTCCCGTGTGCTGAATTCACATTTGTGAAGCTGGAGAGGCAAATTTCCAAACGTCTTGTCCTAGCACTCTCAGCAAATGTCTTAGCTCAGAATTCTCTCACTGAATCTCCTCTTCTCCATTTTCTCATCCACTGCTCAACTTACCCATGGCAAGCCTCTCTGATTTCAGCTGGACAGCATGTTGCCTTCCCGAGTGCTGAATTCGCATCTGTGAAGCTGGAGAGGCAAATTTCCAGACGTCTTATCCTACCACTCCCAGCAAAGGTGTTAACCCAGAATTATCTTGCTGAATCTCCCCTTCTCCATGTCCCTTGTCCACTGCTCAACATATCCACCACTAGCCGCGATGATTTCGTCTCGACAGCATGTTGCATTCCTCCAGGCTGAATTTGCATTTGTGAAGCTGGAGAGGCAAATTTCCAAATGTCTCATCCTAGCACTCTCAGAAAAGTTGTTAGCCCAGAATTCTCTCACTGAATATCATCTTCTCCATGCCCGTCTTCCACTGCTCAGTGTACCCATGGCTACCCTAGCTGATTTCGGCTGGACAGCATGTTGCCTTCCCGAGTGCTGAATTCACATTTCTGAAGCTGGAGAGGCAAATTTCCAGACGTCTCATCCTACCACTCCCAGCAAAGGTGTTAACCCAGAATTATCTCACTGAATCTCCCCTTCTCCATGTCCCTTGTCCACTGCTCAATGTATCCACGACTATCCTCGATGATTTCGCCTGGACCACATGTTGCATTCCCGCGGGCTAAATTTCTGTCTCTGAAGCCGGAGAGGCAAGTTTCCAAATGTCTCATCCTAGCACTCTCAGCCAAGGTGTTACCCAGAATTTTCTCGATGAATCTCCCCTTCTCTGTGCCACTATGCACTGCCACAGCCTAGCCCCGGTTAGCCTTTCTGACTTTGGCTGGACAGCATGTTGTGTTCCTGGAGGCTGTATTTCCATTTCTGAAAGCGGAGAGGCAAATTTCCAAATGTCTTGTCCTAGCACTCTCAAAAAATGTGTTAGCCCAGAATTCTTTTGCTGAATCTCTCCTTCTCCATTCTCTCATCCAATGCTCAACGTGTCCATGGCTAGCCTCCAAGGTTTCAGCAGGACAGCATGTTGCCTTCCTACGGGCTAAATTTTTGTCTCTGAAACAGGAGAGGCAAATTGCCAAATGTCTCGTCCTACCTCTCTCAGCAAACATGTTAGCCCAGAATTCTCTTGCTGAATCTCTCCTTCTCCATTCTCTCAGCCACTGCTCAATGTATCTGCGGCTAGCCTCGCTGATTTTGGCTGCACAGCATGTAACCTTCCCTAGAGCTGAACTTGTGTTTCTGAAGGCAGAGAGTCAAATTTCCAAACATCTAATAATTGCACTCTCAGCAAAGTTGTTAGCCCAGAATTCTCTCACTGAATCTCTTCTTCTACATGCCCCTCATCCACTATTAAACGTATGTGCGGCTAGCCTCATTGATTTCACCTGCGCAGCGCATTGCCTTCCCAAGTGCTGAATTTATATTTCTGGATCTGGAGAGGCAAATTTTCAGATGTCTCGTCCTCCCCCTCTCAGCAAAGATGTTAACCCAGAATTATCTCGCTGAATCTCCCCTTCTCCATGCCCCTCATCCACTGCTCAATGTATCTGCGGCTACCCTCGATGATTTCAGCTGGACCGCATGTTGCATTCCTGTGGGCTAAATTTCTGTCTCTGAAGTCAGAGAGGCAAGTTTCCAAAACTCTCATCCTAGCACTCTCAGCAAAGGTTTAGCCCAGAATTCTCTCACTGAATCTCTCCTTCTCCATGCCCCTCGTCCACTGCTCAAAGGAACAGTGGCTAGCCTCGCTGATTTCAGCTGCACACCATGTTACCTTTCCTAGAGCTGAATTTGCATTTCAAAAGCCAGAGAGGCAAGTTTCCAAACCTCCTGTCCTACATCTCTCAGCAGAGAGGTTAGCCCGGAATTCTCTCACCGATTCTCTTCTTCTTCATGCCCCTCATCCACTGATCAATGTATCCGCACCTAGTCTCAATGATTTCAGCTGGACAGCATGTTGCCTTCCCAAATGCTGAATTCACATCTGTGAAGATGGAAAGGCAAATTTCCAAACGTCTCGTCCTAGCTCTCTCACCAAAGGTGTTAGCCCAGAATTCTCTCACTGAACATCCTCTTCTCCATTTTCTCATCCACTGCTCAACATATCCACGACTAGCGTCTCTGATTTTGGCTGGACAGCATGCTGCCTTCCCAAGTACTGAATTCTCATTTCTGAAGCTGGAGAGGTAAATTTCCAAACGTCTCATCCTAGCATTCTCAGTAAAGGTGTTATCCCAGAATTCCCTTGCTGAATATCCCCTTCTCCATGTCCCTTGTCCACTGGTCAATGTATCAGTGGATAGCCTCTGAGATTTCGGCAGGACAGCATGTTGACTTCCTGCAGGCTGAATTTTTGTCTCTGAAACCGGAAAGGCAAATTGCCAAATGTCTCGTCCTACCTCTCTCAGCAAAAGTGTTAGCCCAGAATTCTCTCACTGAATCTCTCCTTCTCCATTCTCTCATCCACTGCTCACCGTATCCACGGCTACCCTCGATGATTTCGTCTGGAACGTATGTTGCATTCCCGCGGGCTAAATTTCTGTCTCTGAAGACAGAGAGGCAAGTTTCCAAATGTCTCATCCTAGCGCTCTCAGCAAAGGTGTTAGCTTCAAATTTTCTCGCTGAATCTCCCATTATCTGTGCCCCTGTGCACTGCCACAGCCTAGCCTCAGCTAGCCTTTCTGATTTAGGCTGGAAAGCTTATTGTCTTCCCGGAGGATGTATTTGCGTTTCTGAAGGTGGAGAGGCAAATTTCCAAACCTCTTGTCCTACACCTCTCAACAGAGATGTTAGCCCAGAATTCTCTCACCGATTCTCTTCTTCTCCATGCCCCTCATCCACCGATCAACGTATCCACGCCTAGCCTCGAGGATTTCAGATGGACAGCATGTTGCCTTCCCGAGTGCTGAATTTGCATTTGTGAAGCTGGAGAGGGAAATTTCCAAACGTCCCCTCATACCCGTCTCACCAAAGGTGTTAACCTGGAATTCTCTCACTGAATCTTCCATTCTCCATGCCCCTCATCCACTGCTCAACGTATCCGTGCCTAGCATCCAAGATGTTGTCTGGGTGGCATGTTGCCTTCCCGAGTGCTGGATTTGCATTTGTGAAGCTGGAGAGGCTAATTTCCAAACATCTCATCCTAGCACTCTCAGCAAAGGCATTAGCCTGGGATTCTCTTGCTGAATCTCCCGTTCTCCATTATCTCATCCACTATTCAAAGGATCTACAGCTAGCCTCGGTGATTTTGGCTGCACAGTATGTAACCCTCCCTAGAGTTGAATTTGTGTCTCTGAAGCCGGAGAGGCAAGTTTCCAGTCGTCTAGTCCTAGCTCTCTCAGCAAAGGTGTTCCCCAGAATTTTCTCGCTTAATCTCCCCTTCTCTTTGCCCCTGTGCACTGCCACAGCCTAGACCCAGTTAGTCTTTCTGACTTTGGCTGGACAGCATGTTGTCTTCCCAGAGGCTGTATTTGCATTTCTGAAGGCGGAGAGGCAAATTCCCAAACGTCTCATTCTAGCACTCTCAACAAAGGTGTTAACCCGGAATTCTCTCACCATATCTTTTCTCTCCATGTCCCTCATCCACTGATCAATGTATCCGTGGCTAGCCTTGCTGATTTCGGCTGGACAGCATGTCGCTTTCCTGAATGCTGAATTCGCATTTCTGAAGCCGGAGACGCAAATTTCCAAACATTTCATCCTAGCACTCTCAAGAAAGGTGTTAGCCCTTATTGCCTCGCTGAATCACCTCTTCTGCTTGCCTCTCATATGCTGCCACTACGAATCCAATGATAGTTCCTTTGAATTAGGCTTGACCACTGGTTACTTTCTGGAATGCTGATTTCACTGTTCTGAAGCATGTGGAGGAAATCTTCCAATAGTCTCGTCCTTGCACTCTCAGCAAAGGTGTTAACCAGGAATACTCTCGCTGAATCTCCCCTTCTGTCTGCCTCTCATGTTTTGCCAAAACGAATCCACAGCCAGGCTTGCTGATTTCAGCTGGACAGAATATTGACTTCCCAAGTGCTGAATTATCATTTCTGACGCTGGAGAGGTGATTTTCCAAACATGTCGTCCTAGCACTCTCAGCTGCTGCGCTGCTTCACCTGTTGCCACCACCGCCGCCACTCCAGTGCCAAGCTGGGAGCCAGGGAGTGGAGAACATAGGCTGATGCTCCATCAACTCCTGAACATGAAATTCCCCTTTCTTTATGCTGTGATGTCCCAGCCCAGCACGACACCGGGGGTGGAAGGTGGGGTGGAGGGGACTGTGGGCTCTCCCCAGCCCTCCTGCCCACACACCTCTTCAGGGATCTTTCCCTTCTCCTTCCTCCAGGGCAATTTGTCAAACTTTCCCCCCGCCTTCTGCCAGCAACAGCAGGGCTGTCCTTTCCTCTCTGCCACCTCCTCCTCCCCCTCGGCATCGTGTATGCACAGCAACAAAAAAAAATATATCCCCAGCCCTCAAGCTGAGACTGGAGCAGCAGACTGGATATCTGGGACCGTTCGTATTGCCAGGGGTGATTGATGCAGACTATCACAGGGAAATAAATATTATGGCATGGACTCCCACCCCTCCCTGTCATGTGCCAGAGGGACAACAAATTGCACAACTAGTGCCTTTTATCTCTAGTGACAGTACCAGACAGGGTGACCAGCGGGGCAGTTTTGGCAGCACTGGGCAGCCAGTGGTTTTCTGGATGAAGACAGTAACACACCACCAACTGATGATGACAGGCTATATTAATGATGTGGACTTTAATGGCCTAGTGGACACCAGGGCTGTTACTATCATTCAGTCATGAGAATGGCCATCTGACTGGCCGGTGAGAGATCCTGCCTTCCCTATTGTTGGTGTAGGGGGAATGCAGTGCTCAAAGCAGAGCACCCAGCTGTTGACAACACAGGGACCCAAGGGAAAGCTTGTTCATGCCAGTCCCCTGTACCTTATGGGGGTGATATATTGTGTCAATTTGGCCTCATCTTGAGTACGCCTTTTTGACTGGGGCCACTGGACTGTGGCAGCCATCCCTAAAGATTATGTGAAAAAACACATCTCCAGTCTGGGCAGACCAGTGGCCCCTGAAAAATGAACAGCTGCTGCATCTACGTGAACTTGTGGAAGAGCAATTGGCTGCAGGCCACATCGTTCCCACAACTAGCCTGTGGAATACGCTTGTCTTTGTCATCACCTAGAAAAGTGGCAAGTGGTGATTGATACATGATTTTCATGCAATTAACACAGTTATCGAGCCGATAGGGGTCCTCCAACCCAGTATTCCCTCTCCTTCTATGTTGCCCACTAAATGGCCAATGGTTGTCATTGACGTGAAAGACTGTTTTTTCACCATCCCTTTACGCATGGAGGATGCTCTGAAGTTTGCCTTTTCTGTTCCAGCTATCAATCATCAAAAGCCGGCGCAACGTTATCATTGGACAGTTTTGCCTCAGGGAAACTGTGCCAACTGGTGGTGGCCAATGCTCTACAACCAGTTTGGTGCCGCTTTCCACGAGCTCTTATCTACCATTATATGGACAATATTTTGTTATTAAGAACTTCAAATGAGGAACTGCAATCTATTGTATTGGCCACCCAAGCCGCTATTATGGACACAATCTTATGTGTGGCCGAAGAGAAAGTGCAGACCCAGTCGCCTTGGAAATACCTGGGCTGGAAGATCACAGAGTAAGCCACAGGCACTCTGCCTGGCTATCAACATCAGAACTCAATGATTTGCAGAAACTGTTGGGAACAATCAATTGGCTCTGGCCTTACCTGGGCATCACTACACAGGACTTGACCCCCTTGTTTCAGGCACTCAGGGCTGATCCTGACCTTTGGTCTGAGCTATGCCTCACGTCTGAGGGTCTGAAAGCCCTACATCTGGTAACACAAGCCATCGAACGTCGACAAAGCCATTGCATAGTGCCTTACTTGGCAGTAGCCCTTATTATTATCCACAATAAATTCCAGACATATGGACTTTTGGGTCAGTGGAATCCAACAGTGAAAGATCCCCTTTTCATTCTGAAATGGATTTTTTTACCGCATGTATTTACCAAAACTGTAACAACGTCTGTTGAGATGTTTGCAGCCCTTATTCAAAAGGGCCATCAACAGCTGCAGACACTGAACAGACAGGACCCAAGTATCTTATACCTGCCAACAACTAAGAAGGACTTAAGTTGGCTCCTGTCAGAAAGCCTCTCTATGCAAACTGCACTGGTAGACATTATTGGCCAGCTGTCAGTGCACCTGCTGAGGCACCCTTTACTAAGCACTGCCTGCAAGTTGCTGTTACAACTCAGAGTGTTACTATCACCCACACCTGTACCTCAGGGGCTGTCGGTTTTCATAGATGGGTCTGGAACCACGCACAAGGCAGTAGTAGTATGGTAAGAGCCCTCAGGGGAATGGCACTCAGGCATTCAGGTTGTGGAAAGCTCCACTTAGGTTGTGGAGCTTGCCACAGTGGCACAGGCGTTCCAGCTCTTTGACTCTGTTGGCCTCAACGTTGTGACGGACTCCCATTATGTAGTGGAATTGACCCAGCGTATCGAAGGTGCCTTTTTTCAGGAAGTTAATAACCCTCTTTTATTCACACAAATGAAGCAGCCCAGTGCCCAGCCACTCTCTCAGTGAAGAATTTCTTCCTAATATCTCATCTAAACATCCCCTGACGCAACCTGAGGCCATTTCCTCTCATTTCATCATTAGTAATTTGGGAGAAGAGACAAACACCAGCCTCGCTACAACCTCTTTTTAGGTAGTTGTAGAGATCAATAAGGTCTCCTTTCAGTCTCTTCTAGACTAAACAACCCCATTTCCCTCAGCCGCTCTTTGTAAGACCTCTCACCAGCCTCGTCGCCCTTCTCTGGACCCGCTTCAGCACCTCAGTGTCCTTATACTGTGGTGCCCAAAACTGGACACAGTACTCAAGGTGTGGTCTCATGACTGCTGAGTACAGTACAGGCTCCCTACTCCTGCTGGTCACACAGTTTCTTATACAGGCCAGTATGGTGTTGGCCTTCTTGGCCACCTGGGCACACTGCTGGCTCATGTTCAGTTGGATGTCAACCACCACACCCAGGTCCTTTTCCACCAGGCAGCTTTCCAGCCACTCCTCCCCAAGCCTGTAACGTTGCATAGGGTTGTTGTGACTGAAGTGCAAGACCCGGCATCTGGCCTTGTTAAACCTCATACAGTTGACCTCAGCCCATTGCTCCAGCCTGTCCAAATCCCTCTGCAGAGCCTTCCTACCCTCAAGCTGATCAACACTCCCACTTTATTTCATGTCATCTGCAAATTTACTGAGGGTGTATTCAATATCCTCAGGTCATTGAAAAAGATATTAAACAAGACTTGTCCCAAAACTGAGCCCTGAGGCTCAGCGCTGAGGGACACCGCTTTTGACCAGGCACCAACTGTATTTAACCCCATTCACCACAACTCTCTGGGCTCAGCTGTCCAGCCAGTTCTTAACCCAACAAAGAGTCCATCTGTCTAAGCCATGAGCCACCAGCTTCTTCATCAAAATGCTATGGGAAGCAGTGTCAAATGCCTTACTGAAGTCCAGGTAGACAACATCCACTGTTTTTCCCTCATCCCCTAGGCAGGTCACCTGATCGTAGAAGGAGATCAGGTTGGTTAAACAGGACTTGTCCTTCATGAACCCATGTTGGCTGGGCCTGATCCCCCTGTTGTC
>JANHGN010149561.1:0-10106 GCA_024605025.1 Megaceryle maxima | reverse complement strand
CTTCTCTCCAGGCTCAACAACCCCGGGTCCTGCAGCTGCTCCTCACCACCCTTGTGCTCTAGACCCTTCCCCAGCTCCGTTGCCCTTCTCTGGCCACGCTCCAGCCCCTCAGTGTCCTTATGGCAGTGAGGGGCCCAAAAGTGAAGCCAGGATTCGAGGTGCAGCCTCAATCAAGTGAGATGTGAATGGCATCTCCATCACAACTGGTACCCACTCCCTGCTGCAGAGATACTACCAGGCTGGTGGAGCCCCATGATCCATTCGGATGGGGAAGAAGTTGCACACTCAAAGGGACACTCAAGGTGTGGCCTCACACCGTGTGTGGGAAGGAGGAAACCTGTGGCTGCCCTCAAGAGTCACTGTGAGCAGATGCCAGAGCAAGCAAGCACTCAACTGCTGGGGGCTGCCTGGGAAAAGGTTAAAAATCCCATTTGTGCCTTCCCAAAGAAACCTCCCCTGCAGGAAACAACCCATTGTGAGCAGGATTAGGCCATTTCCGCTGAGCCCCAGCTCAGCCATGACCACCAGCACCAGTGGGAGCCCAGCAGCAGGGTGGGAAGCAGGGCATCGAGGAGAAGGAGAAGGGATAGTGACCTGTCCTCTCCAGCATCGCACGGGAGGGGCTGAAAAGGTGTTGAAAGGCAGAAGTATCAGCGAGGTGCCACCAAAACTCACTGTAGAGGGGATGCAAGTGGGCATGAATGTGTTGGGGTTTTTTTGGGGGGTGGGTGGCAGAGCAAAGACTGATTTCTCCTCCAGGGGAAAAGAAGGAATAAAGAAAGTCAAATGAAATTAAATGAACAGGATAGAATAGAATGGGATACAATAGAATGGAATAGAATAGGATAAAGATAAATAAAATAAAATAAAAATTAAATCATAACAAAAATAACCACAAGGACCACAAGAATTGTCCCAAATCTCACACTGAGAGAAAGACAAGAGCAGATGCTACCAAAGCAGGGACAGAGCTGGCTGGTGCACAGGGAGGATCACCAAAAGCCACCCGGGCACAGCAAGCAACCTCTCCCTGAGGTCTGCCAGGAGAGCAGCAGCAGTGGGAGGAAACTGCTGCCTCTCAGCAACCAAGGGAGGTTTAATTAAAGACATTTAAAAAAAAAAAAAAAAAAATGCTGCCAAACTCTCCTTGCTGCCACCTCCAAGGGGGGTGTCATCGCATCGCCTTTCAAAACCACCCTCAGAGCATCACATCAACCAAAAACCAGCTCCCAGCAGCGAGCCCAGGTACCACCTTTGCGGGATGGGGTTCCTGGTGTGCAACTGCAGGCACCAGCACACCAAGAAAACCAGCTGCAGGGAGAAACAGATGGGAGATGGAACCTCAGTACTTTTGTTTTTCTTTTGAAAGTACAACTACAAAAAGTTGCTGCCCAACTTTGCAGCATTTGCATGTGGGTTTGGAATAACTAACCCGAGAGGGCCAGCTGTTTGAAACCCCTTCTGATCCTTAAATAAATTATATCTATCTATCTATAGCTATGCACGAATGCATTGGAAAAGGGTTGTGCACTGGATGTGACTCGCTCATTCAATGCATTTGCAGGAAAAAAACAGAAAGGGGAGTAGGGGGGGAGAAGGAAGGAAGGAAAAAAAAAAAAAAGAAGGGGGCTGCCACCAGGAGGGTATGAAGGAAATGGATTTCCTCCTCTTGTGATTTGCTACAGAAGGAGCCTTTCCTCCTTTGCCAGGCCCCCCAGCCACCCCTTTCCTTGCCTTGCCTTTCCCGTCCAGATTTGCTTTGAAACGTGGCAGTGGCTGAAGGGGAGGGTTTGTGCGGGGGAAGCGGGAGGCGCAGGGGGGTCCGATCCAGCCGAGCTGCTGACCAGGGCTCTCAGCCACCCAAAGTGTCTCCTGCCTTGGGTGCTCGGAGCTGAGCAAAGCTGGATGGTGGTGGCTTTCAGCCCTCTTCTGTCTCCTCCCCGAAGGAGGAGAGGAAAAAAAAAAAAAAAAGCAAGCTGGAAGGGAAGGAGCCGGAGCCCAGGGGGGACACTGGCATTCTCAGCACGGCTCCGCATGGCACTGGGGCACTGGTGGGGCAATGGGCCCTCGCAGGGGACTCCGGCCACCCTGGCTGGGCCAAGATTTCCTTCAGAGGAGCCAGGGATGCCTTCATGGCCCGTGGCAAGGTGGGATGGCTGGGATGGGGAAAGGCTGGGGAGCTGTTGGCATTGGCACATGAGGCCCAGGAGCCACCCCCAGTGTTCGTCCTGTGGCACAGGGTCTGTGAGCTGCAGAGAAAACACCTGGAAGAGGGCTAACATTAAAAAAAAAAAAAAAAAAAATTATATATTACATATATTTCCCAATAGCTGGAAATATCAGTGAGGACTTCACTTCTCCCTGCATGTGGCGGGGTGGCCAACCCTCTGCACCTGAGACGCAGTACTGGGCTGGGACTGTCCCCAGCAGCGTGCTGGCTTTGCAGGAGAAGGGCCTTTGCCACCCCCAGTGCTCCCCACTCTGTGGCTGGGGGTAGCAGAAGGATGTGCCACCCCAAAAAACAGTCATGGGTTGGGTGCCTGCCAGGATTTTGGGGTGGTGTGGGAGCGACACCTTCTCTGCTGGTGGAAGAGAGGTGGGGAATGAATGGGGTGACACTTGGCCACCCCTATGCCAAGGGGTCCTGCACCCAAAGCAGGATGGGGTCACCTCACTGAGGGGAGGCAGCCTGGACACCCCCTGAGCAGAAGCAGCGCTGCGGGATGGAGGGACGGGGTGGGTGAGAGGGGGTGGTGGGTGGGGGCACCCCGGGAAGCAAAGACGGGGGGGGACACCCGAGACGCCCCGTCCACGGCGGGGGTGCACACGGGTGCAGGGACACACACAGAGAGCCGGTCCTGGGTGGGGTTGACCCCGGCGGGGTGTCGGGGGGGGGGAGAGGGTGTCTCCCCGCTGGACCGTGCTCGTGTCCACCCCCTCCCCCCCCTCGAAAGAAAGGCGAAGGAAGGAGGTGGGGGGTGGGGGGTGCCTCACCTCGAACATGAGGGCGATGAGGACGCTGAGCACCAGGCAGAAGCCGATGTCGGCGTGGTTGTGGATGAGGAACTCCTGGCTGAAGAGCGGGTGGCTCTTGGCCCGCCGGCGGAAGGCCATGGCCGAGCCGGGGAGGGGTGCGGAGCGGCTGCGGAACGGCAGCGGAACGAGCCGCCGCCCCGCCGCCCCGCCGAGCCGCAAAACTTCCCCGGGGCCCCGCGCAACTTCGCGGAGCTCCGCCGCGCCACGGCCCCGCGCAGGCGCCGCCCGCGCAGCCGCCTGACCCCTCCCCGCCGCCCGCCCCGGACCCAGCCCCGGCACCGGCCCCCGCCTCCCGGGGAGCGGCCGCCCCGCAGCCGCCTGCCCCACGCACGACACCCCCACCCTCACCCCCCCCGGCTCTTCGCGGGTTGGGAGGGGGGGTGGGGAAGGGACCCACGGAGCTCGGGACCCACCCCCCACCCGCAAACGGCCGCGGCTGCACCTACCGATTGTGCAGGTCTAGATGCCCACCTGCATCTGTGCCCACCTACCATGCACATCTGGATGCCCACCTACATCTGTGCCCACCTACCATGCGTGTCTGTACACCCACCATGATCTACACCCCACTTACCATACACATCTGGACACCCACCCACACCTACATCCACCTTTCCAGGCACACCCAGACATGACTGCACCCATCACCTGTCCTTGTCCCTGCACCATCTAGCCAGGCACACCCTGACAACTACCTGTCTCTGCACCCCCACCCCAAGACCACAGTCCCAGCACTGAACCTCAAATCTCTCTCCTAATCCATTAACCCAGAAGAAGCAAGAGGTGTGGGGCACCTTCCTCATCCCATCCCCTTCCAAAACCCACATCCAGCTGAGGCTGGGGTGTACTGGCCACCAGATGCGTTCAAAGCGTGTACAAAGATATCACAAAATCACAGAATCGTAGAATATTTAGGTTGGAAAAGACCTTTAAGATAATTGAGTCCAACCATTAATGCAGCACTGCCAGGTCACCACTAAACCATGTCCCTCAGCACCACATCTCCAAGGCTTTCAGTTTCCGCCGGATATGGGGACTCCACCACTGTCCTGGGCAGCGGGTGCCAGACCTTGACAGCCCTTTCAGGGAAGAAATTTTTCCTCATGCCCAACCTAACATGCAACTTGAGGCTATTTCCTCTTGTCCTGTTTCTTGTTCCCTCGGAGAAGAGCCCGACCCCCCCTGGCTCCAGCCTCCTGTCAGGAGCTGTCAGAGCCAGAAGGTCTCCCCTGAGCCTCCTTTGCTCCAGGCTCAACAAGCCCAGGTCCCTCAGCCACTCCTCACCACACTTGTGCTCCAGCCCCTTCCCCAGCTCCGTTGCCCTTCTCTGGCCACACTCCAGCCTTTCAGTGACCTTCTGGGATTGAGGGCCCCAAAACTGAAACCAGGATTTGAGGTGTGGCCTCACCGGTGCCCAGTACAGGGGTATGATCCCTGCCCTAGTCCTGCTGGCCACATCAGTTCTGATCCAAGCCAGGATGCCATTGGCCTTCTTGGCCACCTGGGCAAACATTGGCTCATCTTCATTCATCAACTAACCTCCCCCAGTCCTTTTCGGCTGGGCACTTTCCAGCTTCTCTGCCCCATCCTGAAGCATTGCAGGGGGTTGTTCTGACCCAAGTGCAGGACCTGGCACTTGGCCTTGTTGAACCTCAAACCACTGGCTTTGGTCCATCAATCCAGCCTGGCCAGATCCCTCTGTAGAGCCTCCCAGCCCTCGAGATGATTCAGGTGAGTCCCCAGGGCAGAGTAGTGTCACTTTTGCTGATATTTATTGAAACCATTGTGTAAAAAAGCTGCCCAAAGCTCACTGGGAGCCTGAAAGACATTAAAGGCAGTGGGCAGAGCCCTTGGGTGGCTTTGCTTAGAAAAAGCAAGACATGAACAGGGCTTTTGTCTTAAAGATCATAGAATCACAGAACCATAGAATGGTTTGGGTTGGAAGGGACCTTTAAAGGTCACCTAGTCGATTCCACATGCACTGAGCAGGGACATCTGCAATTAGATCAGGGTGCTCAGAGACCCGGCCAACCTCACCTGGAATGGTTCCAGGGATGGGGCAGCCACCACCTCTCTGGGAAACCTGGGCCAGTGTTTTACCACCCTCAGCATAGAGAATTTATTCCTCCCCTCCAGTCTAAGTCTCTCCCTTTTAGTTTCAAACCATCACCCCTTGTCCTGTCACAACAGGCCCTGCTCAAAAGTCTGTCCCCATCTTTCTGACAGGCCCCTCGAAGTCCTGAAAGGCCACAAGAAAGTCTCCCTGGAGCCTTCTCTTCACCACTGCCCTGGGCAGCCTGGGCCAGCCCTTAGACAACCCGTTCAGGGAAGTTTTTCCTCATGCCCAACCTAAACCTCCCCTTGGTGCAACTTGAGGTTATTTCCCATTGTCCTGTCGCTTGTTCCCTGTGAGAAGAGACTAATCCCACCTAGGTCCGACCTCCTGTCTGGGAGTTGTCGAGAGTCAGTAGGTCTCTTCCAAGCCTCCTTTTCTCCAGGCTCAACAACCCCAGGTCCCTCAGCTGCTCCTCACCAGACCTGTGTTCTAGACCCTTCCCCAGCTCTGTTGCCCTCCTCTGGACATTCTCCAGCCCCCCAATATCCTTCTGGAAGTGAGGTTTCTGGGGTTCCAGCCCTCTCAGCATTGCTGGGGCTCCTCTGGCCCCACTCCAGCAGGTCCCTGCTCTGCTGTGCTGAGGACTCCAGAGCTGGCCCCAGCACTGCAGGGGGATCTCCCCAGAGCAGAGCATCTTGAAATAATCCCCCTTCAGACAACACAAGTACCAGCTCCTGCAGCTTGCAAGCCCAGCTCCTCCAGCACCCCTGGATCCCCAGGGTTCCCTCACAGACGCAGATCCCATCCCGTGGCTGTGGGGGAGGATTCCTGGGAAGGAGGAAAGGCCTCTCCAGCCCGTTCGAGGGAACTGAGCCGTCTCAAACCCGGTGCTGAGAGCACAAAGCCTTTTCCTGCAGCCAAATCCAGCACAGGAAGCACAGTCCCTGGGTTCTCATTAAGCCGTTTCTCGCATTAGACAAGTCCTGATTAGCAGCTGCCTTTACCCTCTGCCACCCTCCCTCCGTGGTATTGTGGATCCTCAAAGCAATGGGCACAGAGGTGCTGCCTGGGCCAAGCCATTTACAGGAAGGGTAAAGACACCAAACGGGGATTTGAGGCAAATCAAAAGTTCAAAATTTCAGTTTGGAAAAAAACCCCAAGCGAATAACAACAAACCCCAGGGCAAATATTTATATTTTTAGTAATGTCCAAGTATTGTGTTTCAATATTTTTGGAAGTGAAAAGATTTTTTTTGTGGGTAAATCTTTCCTGGGTTAGTTCGGGGGGGTGTGTGTGTGTTACATCATCCTGGAGCTGGAAGGAATGTTTTTCACCATGTGTCAAGCAAAAACTGACCCCAAAACCTGGCACCTGCAGGCAGCGCTCAGAAACTGGGCTGCAGAAGGAGGTGGAAAATGGTGCTGCTGGAAGGCAAGATTCCAGCAGGGCTGGGGCAGGGCTGCTGCCAACCCCTCATGCTCTGTCGGTACCTTTCCAACCCGCTTAATTTCATTTCACCTTGGAAGAGGGATGAGAGTGACCCATTAAAAACAACAAGGCAAGGGGACGGTGCCAGCCATGTCCCTGTCCCCGTCCCAGGCATATTGTTTAATTTATTAGGGACAGAGCCTCCATTCCTGCCTGTTCACACTCTTTTCCAGGTCACTGGTGAGTGGCACAGTCAGTTCTCCTGGGGAGCCCACGGGTCACTCCCTGCATTGTAAAAATTCACCCTTGATTCCTGTTCTCCAGGCCCTTGCTACTTTTTGTAGCATGTGAGGTCTTCTCCACACCAGTGGCACTGAGCTTTCCTGGGCTGGGGTGTAATTCCTGACATCTCTAAAGTGCTGGAGAGTTTTTCTTTAGAAATTAAAGCAAGCAAAAAAGCCTCATAGGAGGCAAATGAGCAGAAATATTCCATTCCAGGGTAGGCAAGAGAGCAGAATGATCTGTCCAGGTGTGGTGGGATGGAAACATTCCCCACTCCAGACCTTCTGTGGGTGGCTGAAGCCCAAACTCAGTGATGAGCATCCCCAAGGCTAGGTAGATCCTGAGGTTTAGCTCAGGATAATGTCTCTCATCTGAAAAGAGCTTCGCAGGAAATGCTAAACAAGTAGCAGAGGGTCTGGTTGGGTGTCCTCAAGCATTTGGGACACTTGGAAAAAAACATCAGTTGGTTCCCTGAGCAGTTGGTTTGTCACCCCTCAGTTATGCTTTCCCTAAGCTACAGTTTCTCATGCAGCTTCCACTCTGGCTTTAGACTGGCCTGGGACTACATTGCTCCAAGGAGAACAAGGACCTGGGCTTTGTGGGACCTCTGTGCTCTGTGGGTTGATGTGAAGACAGATTAGAGCAGGGAGTGACCACGTCACCCACCCAGGTGCACCACTCCACAGGTACACCACCAAATATCAGGACCCAGCACCGTGGTGGCGACAATTTGAGCCAGTTCTACCAAACCAGCAGGTTCCCACATCATGTCCACTGCAGTCAGTGGCAGCTCCCCTTTAACACACACCTTTGGACCCGAAGTCACCATGAGATATTTGCAGATGGGTATCACCCTTCCCATCCCTGAATACTACCTTGATGAGACCCTGGGAGGGGCTTACAAACTTTCCCCATGTCCCGGTGATGCCTGGGGAGGTGGAAGGAGAGTTCCACAGCCATGGTCACATTCCTCCAGGCACTCCCTGTGCACTGTATCAGCCACCTCCAGTGTCCCAGAACCCCCATTCTGCTCCCACCAGCTCCCATCTGCGATGCCACAGAAGATGCACATCCCTCTCCTCCCATAATCCTGGAACAAGCAGCTCTGGAACAAGGTATCTACTTTTGTGGCCTTGAGCAGCAACTCCCTCTGGTGGTTAAGGAACAAGGAGTTATGGGGAGAAACACCTCCCCAGAGCAACTTCTGTCTGGCAGTGTTGGCAAAAGATCTGGATGTGCAGTAGGTCATGGACATCTTGAGTGCCCCGTACCCCCCAGAGATGGGAAGGGTGAGGTGGGCTATGTGGAGCTGGGATTTGCAGCTGGACAGTCCTCCTACTCCCAGAAGGGCTTTAAATTTTAACTAAATGTAAGAAATTTCTATAGGTGGAGACCTGTGGTTCAGCACTGGGATTGTACCCAGCATGCAGGACTCTGGCTCTGGGTGCTACAGGGCTCTCATGTAGGCTGGAAGTTTTTAAGGACAGATAATCCACATTACTTCAACTGATTTTCCATTGCTCCTAAGGAGAAGGCGAGGAGAAAAATGACAGGATGTCACCAGTGATCACCTTCCATCCTCAGGGAGCAAAGCCATGGGAACACGGTCTCCAGATCTACAACCCCATTTGTACCCCAGTCATCATGCCCCTTGCAGTGCTGTCACCAGAGTCCCCCCTCTCTTGGCCACTCCTTAACCCATCCAGGTTTTCCACAGCCACATCTTCTGAGGTAAGAGGTGTAAGCTCATGGTGCACCTCAAGGCCCTCTCTGTATTGTGGATGTGCTCTGAGAATTCAAAGTCCTCACACACACAAAATTCTTGTGCCCAAAAGTATTCTCTACTTTCTTTAGTAGCCTATTTTCCATACTTTCTTTTCTGACTGGTCCATGGGGTAGTTTCACAATGGCTGCTCAGTGCTGTCAAGACCTTTACCATCTGCAGTTAGCCCATGTCACCATACAGCTAGCATTAAGATGTAGGATATAGTCCTCCCAACCACTTCAAGACCCTAATCAATTTCTGCAGTTAGCCCTAAAACAGACCCATGGCTGTTCAGACAGTCCCTGGTAAGCCCCAGTTTAATTAGCACAAAGCCTGTGGTCTGCTGTCCACAGCCACAACCCTGTGTTTAGTGGGTGAAAAACACTTAAATTGCTCACAAGTGCAGAAAGGATGCTCTACATCCTTCTCTGTCTCAAGGCTGGGGACCAGGACAGCCCAGCAAACCTTCAATGCATTTGCTTCTCCTGTGCAATCTTGCCTTGTGATAACCAGCACAGGTTTGGGGGTACCTCCTAAGTTGGATGGCCATCACCTCACTAAGAATTTGACTTTTCACAGCAAGGACAACCAGCCATTGGCATAATCTCCCCAGGGAGGTGATGGAGCCCCAGCATTGGACACTTTCAAGGTTCAGCCGGACAGGGTGCTGGGCCATCTTACCTAGACCATGCTTTTGCCAAGAAAGGTTGGACCAGATGATCCTTGAAGTCCCTTCCAACCTGATATTCTATGATTCTACGATTTTTGTAGTCAATACAAACTATTATTAGCACGCAGCATTGCAAGCTTAAGATGTTAAGCCAAGGTCAAAATCACTGCAAGCTGGAGAGCACTCAAGGAGAGATTCTCACCAAGAACACCACCACGTACCATGAGATTTCAGTTGGTAGCTTGTTTTCCAACCTGCTGGACTTGAAGTGTTAAGAGTTGAATGCTCTTACTATCTGCAGCAAATGCTCAAAATCCAAATATTATTAGTATTATTTTAGTATAAAGTTTCAAGAATTCTTGCCATGTTAATAGTTCTTCTCAAGGTTGTGTGTAAGTAAAATCAGATCATCGAATCATAGAATGGTTTGGGTTGGAAGTGACCTCTAAAGGTCATCTGGTCCAACCCCCCTGCACTCATCAGGGACATCTGCAACTAGAGCAGGGTGCTCAGAGCCCCGGCCAACTTCACCTACAATGGTGCCAGGGGTGGGGCAGCCACCACCTCTCTGGGCAACCTGGGCCAGGCTCTCACCTTCCTCAGTGGAAAAAATTTCTCCCTTCACTCCAGTCTAAATTTCCTTCTTTCAGTTTAAAACCATCACCCCTTGTCCTCTCCCAACAGGCCCTGCTCAAAAGTCTGCCCCCATCTTTCTGACAGGCCCCTTGAAGTTCCTGAAAGGCCACAAGAAGGCCTCCCAAGAGCCTTCTCCTCTGCAGGCTGAACCCCCCAAGCTCTCCCAGCAGAGGGGTTCCAGCCCTCCCAGCATTGCTGGGGCTCCTCTGGCCCCGCTCCAGCAGCTCCCTGGC
>JANHGN010149560.1:0-10157 GCA_024605025.1 Megaceryle maxima | reverse complement strand
CAGCCCCTCCATGTCCTGCTGGGAGTGAGGGGCCCAAAACTGACCCCAGGATTCCAGGGGCAGCCTCCCCAGTGCCCAGTCCAAGGGGACGATCCCTGCCATAATCCTGCTGACCACACCAGTGCTGACCCAAGCCAGGATGCTGGTGGCCTTCTTGGCCAGCTGGGCACCCACTGGCTCATCTCCAGCCAGCTAAGGCCTAATGGTTAAGAAAAAAAAAGCCACTCACTGCTGGAAACTTGCTCACAGAAACCCCTAGTCTTGTCACTGTCACATTTGCACTCCCACTAAGCCACTGGAGTTGAAACCCTGTCTGGGCCTGTAGCCACTTCCCACCGTGTCAAATCCTACCATTAAACTGGCACAGCAGAGCCTGTCTGAACTGGACACTGCTGGTTGGTTTTGGCAGCAGCAGCACACGCTTCTGTGAAGCCAGCCTTGGTCAGGTGTGGGAGGCAGCTCTGACCTTACCTGTCAGACAGCTGGTCTGGACATCGGTGAGAATCAGGCAGCTTGGGGGAAAGGGAAGGGGGAAAGGGAAGGGGGAAAGGGAAGGGGGAAAGGGAAGGGGGAAAGGGAAGGGAAGAAAGAGAGAATAAAAGGAAGAAAAGAAAGAGAGAAAGAAAAAGGGAAAATCTTGTCTTTGCCAAGGTCTCATGTGATAAGAGACGGATGAAAGTTCTGGGGCTTTGAAAATGATGTTCTCCCCTCTCCTTCCTCCCAAAGCCTGTCACTGTCATTGGCTGCAGTTTCAGTGGAGAGGCGAGGGATGCTGCGAACCACCCTGGGCTGGTGAGGGTTCTTATGAACTAATTGGTTAAATAGCACCAGCCTCTTTTGAATATGTTTGAAGACACTTTTAATTATAAAATCCAATGCAATATCCTTCATGCTTTATTAAAAAGCAAGAAGTAGTAGTCGCTATTACAAAGAATTTTTTCCTGATGAGAGACAATGAATGTCAAATAAAAGGGTGATGAAATGACAGTTTCTCTTTTCCTCCTGTGAGTGGATGTGATATTAGAGTTTGACTTCTGCAGAGCTTCTGAGCACTCCTGGTACCTCTTCGCAGTGAGCAGTTCCTCAAAGAGTTACTTCATAAAGATATTATAGAGCTGCAGATGTGCCCTACTTACACACAGGGTACCCAGAGGCATTTTCTTGTTTCTTTTCTAATTTCCTAGTGTTTGGTGTTTGATGGTTTATCCAAGTCCTAAGAAAAATGCCTAATTCCTTCCTCTTTGGGTGATTAAACACCTTTGAGAGTCTGAACAGGGGATGATTTTGATTAAATGTAATTTTGTTAGATCAGTTCATATCATTTGCAATGACTAGTCCTGTGATGCCATCATTCTATTAAAGAATCCACTTTTGCTGATGGAGCAAAACTCAATCACCTGAACACATTATCACTCTTCTCTTTTCAGCCACTGCTCCAACACCTGCCTTTCCTCACCAGGGGTTTTGTAAGAAATGTCTGGTTTCCTCCCAAATACCATGTAATATTAAGCAACTGGTGGCAAATGAGGCTTTGACAAGACAGACGAATTTTAAACCACGTATTCATGTGACAGCTTCATAAAAGGATAAGCATTATATATGTGCAATGGTGTTCTGTTCTCTCTCAAGTATTCATTTTCATGTGGAAGACAACTTATCCAGCACAATGTAGCCAAAGGCATGGAGAAAACGTAGCACTAAATATGAGTTCACAAAACATCCCACTTTTCTGGGAATAGATCCCTCAGCAGCAGAACCCTCATTGCTTTAAAACCCATTTGCACTGTGACACTGAGCATCCACATGACCCCTCAATTCAAAAGCTGGCTAGAGACCATCAAGTGGTTCTGGAACAGAAGCACTGAACTGATGGAATATGTTTCTGACACTAGGTGAGGTAAGTCAAATCTCTTCTACTGCCTGATAAATGATCTTTGCTTTGGCAGAGGTGCAGCAGATTCATCTACACAGAGACTGCAGTACGTGCTCCTCGGAGTAACAGCAGTGTGTGAGGGTGTGTGGATGGAGGACACTGGTAATGGAAACAGGACTTTCTTCCTCCCTACTTTCCCTCCCTTCCCCTTCATTCTTCCCTCCCCACTTTTCCTCCCTTTCCCATTCATTCTTCCCTCCCCACTTTTCCTCCCTTCCCCTTCATCCTTCCCTCCCCACTTTTCCCCCTTTCCCCTTCATTCTTCCCTCCCCACTTTTCCTCCCTTTCCCATTCATTCTTCCCTCCCCACTTTTCCTCCCTTCCCTTTCATCCTTCCCTCCCCACTTTTCCTCCCTTCCTTCTCTCTTTCTATTTCACCTGCAGCAGTCTCACTTATTTTTTCAGCATCTTGCCTTGAAATAAATACTCTGCTTTGCACTGCATTCACCCTAGTTCCTTAGACGAATCCACTTTTGACCTATGCTTCATATGAAATACAAATATGTTGGTATTTCTTCTTTCTGACTTCAGGAAAGATATTTTCAAAAGCTGCTCGTCAGCCAGCTCTCTGTCTTCTTGAAGACACCCTGCATCCTTCAGTGAAGAGTAACAGCCATATCCCCTCAGTGACATTCAAAGGGAGTTGAGAGCCATGGGATCAGAAAAGTCACTTAATGTGGACAGGATTTGTTCAGTATGCACAAGCATCTTCCAGTAATTTCATTTCATTTAATAAATTGCATTCCTACAACTCTCCTCCTCCCAAATCAGAGGTTCCCTCTTCTTTCTGCACAACCACTGAGAAAGAGGGGAATAAAAAATGCCCCTGGTGAGCCACTGTCAACTCCAATCACCAGCTATTGTGTCTCAAGGTAAAACCTGGAGCTCCAGAGCTCTGGCATTATGCATTTCAAGTGAGCTTTAAGATGGAGATTGCAAGAGCATGTCAGGGCTCTCCCAGTACCCCTCTCTCACACCAGGTTTCCAGTCTGCATTCAAGGACTTTGGATAAGGAACCATTTACTACCAGCTCAACCTCTTTATTCTTCCTCTAAGAAAGCTGCCACAATTTCCCACGTGGGCTATAATTATACTTTTGTCCCTGCAATGAAGCAAGATCTGATTTCTGTTTCTGTCTCCACTGCATTACACAAGCAGACAGGTTTTTGGTTTTATTGTGTCTTGGGTTTGTTTTGGGTTTGGTTTTTTTTTTGCCTCTGAGCTAGGCATAATTTAAATGTAATTTAAATCAGAAAAGAAATCCTGGCTACATGAAAAGGATACAGTGATTTGTATCTTATGAAAAAGAAACAGGAAGGCTTGCCTAGATCATAAAGGTGGGTAAAAATCCTTATAAAATGTTACTAATAAACACATCTGGCAATTTAGCCACATCACCAAATCCTACAATGGCAAAGGTGGTCTTGCCACTGTCAGAAAACCCTCATGTCCCTGCATTTCCTGTCCACATAAGTGGCAATATGTATAAAGTTAATTTTCAGCGAAGATACAGCAAAGCCCAGCAGCATGCTGGCTGGTGAAATTGGAACCGTGCTCCAGAATCCCTCTTACTAATAGAATCTAAACAGAACCCCACTCATGGGACAAGAACGTTGAGTTAGAACCAGCTGGTGAGGTCACTGCAGCAAAAGAAGGGAGAAAACAGGGAAATGCTACTTGATAGGAAGAGAGATTTTAAGAGTAGCCTGGAAGTTTTCCTATGTTGGACAGAATCAAAGGCAGCAAGAAGATGAAACAGCAGCCAAAGCACGGGAAATATTGAGCAAGATGTTGTGAACCACCACCACAAAGATGCACGTGGCCTGCTAAGAACATTGACTTTGATATTCACATATTAAGTGTTCAATTAAAGCAGTAAGATCAAAGCAGATGGAAAGCAGGGCAGGAAATGTCACATGTTGGATGAATTCTTTGTGCGCTCTCAGACTGCTGGCCACCCAGTTCAATAGCCTGTCTTCAGAGGTGGTCAGCTACTGGTGCTAAGGGAAGGCTAATAAATAAACCAGAAGTGATGCTGGGGGGAAAACATCCTCTTTAGGTTTGTCAATCCAGGAACTTGAGGTTTAGCTCTGTTATTTGTTTTAACATAGAACTACCAGTGTCAGGAGTGTCTTAGGAGGTCCAGAGGAGATGGATGAACATGGGAGCTCAAAACACAACATTTCAAGCCCAGATAAACCATGATTATTACTTGTTTAAGCTCACCTGACACATTTCTCCACACAGAGGTTGGAGAATGTGCGTCCCATCTACATCCCCCCACCCAAATAGAGATCACATTGAAGATCTTTCTGAAAACTACAATGTTTCATGCTAAGGATTCTTGGTGATGGTCAGTTTACCACTGCCTATAGTTAAACCAGATTAGTTTCCACAGCTTCTAGTTGCAGCAGCTTCTAGTGCTCATCACTTAAGACCACCTCCTATTTGTTCTTACACGTAAACACAGTGGTCAAGTTTCTTGTGGTCTTTTTCTTGGGCATACAAATGAGCTGAGATCCTTATGCACCTAGTAGAAGTATTGACTTCTATCTCCTGTATCTTTCAGTGTGTTTTGAAATGCCTCCAGCTTTTGTAGTCATCTTGAAGCACAGTCAACTGCTGCAAACTGCCCCTTCCTTACTTTTATGTCGTCATCCTTACATAGACAGCTAAAGATTCCCTTCACTGTAGAGACAGAATCGAGTAATTACACTTCTTAATGGAAATTCTGAAGTAATTACTTAGCACTCCTCAGAGTCACTCCTTTCTATGACTTCATCTCCTATCCCACAAGCATTCAAAGTTCCAGCTTTAAAATATTCTGCTTAAAGGGTAAAACTGCACTAAGTGATCAATTTCCTCTTTGATTAGTTTTACTGATAACCAAAGACATTTTTAGACATCTAAATTCATGTATGGGGTAAAAAAAAAAGTCTTATTTCTAGTGGAAGTTGTTGAATTTATTTTGGGGTTCATAATAGATTTCTTTTTTTTAATCAGCAAATAAAGGTTGTTGGAAGAGGACACCTGGGAAGAGCTAAATTATTTGATTTTATACCATCATTGCACAATTGCTTTTCTCGAGTTCCCTTCTATTCATTTGTGGGATTATATGACTCAACAAGAAATTAATCTCCCTGATTATCTAATCTTATTCCAAACTCTGCACTATTTTAGCCTGAGAATCATAAAGCACTTGATGAAATAACTGCCCTCATTTCTAAAGCTGTGTTAAAAAAAAAAAAAAAGTGGCAATTTAAAAAATCTATTATATTTACATTTGTTTCTGAATGATGATGATTATTCAGCAGTTTAAGAGGAGGATGTAGGCACCCATTCCCCATTAAAGAGTCAATTCCAGACCTCATTGTCTTAGTGCACAGGATTGAAAACTGCATCCCTACAGCTGTAGATCATTACACAAAGATATTGAGTTCAGTTTAGTAAGTGTCCTGCTTACTGCAGCAATTAGAATAGCTAGAACTTTATTATTACACCCATAATAGCAGCAGCAAACAATGTGACATCTTTGACACAGAGAAGTTTAATCAGATCACGTATGAGGGGAAGTTTCTGAGCTCTTTCCCACATTTGATGGTTAATTAAGTACTTGAGTTTTATCTGGCACCTACAGTGTTCTGTAGTAACTAACAATGGTCATTTTTTGTAAACAGACAACAAATCTAAGGTCGATTTGAGGTAATTTATTCTCATACCCTTGGCCTGGAGAAATGGATGAGAAGAAGATATGCTGGTTAAACCTTCTGAAGTAGATACATTTTACTGAAGAGCTCACAATAAAAATCAGATTTGTGACTCTTCATCCTATTTACACGAGATAAACATTACGTAGACTGCAAATACTTAATCATCCTAATTTTATTTAGTCTCTCTAGTTTGATAGATTACTTCCTTTTTATCTTTCCAGCCAAACTTTGAATGCTGAAGAGGCAACAGGATTAGCAGCAGCTACAACCATAAGCAGAGCTGAATTTTGATTATTCAGGATGTTATGGAAGCATGGAGAAGAAAAGTTGACTGCAAGAAGATGTGAACATCCAGTGACTTGAGACACATGCTCTAATCCTCAGAGCTGATCCACTAGACCATGACTGCAACGTGACTACAGTCAGAGCAAGACTGTTGTACAGGGCAGTCACGGGGGAAAGGGAAAACTTGGCTTTCAGTCACTTCTGCAATTACCCCTTCATTTAAATCGTGTAACATCAGATCCTTCCTGCTGCAGGAAGCCTCTTTCATGTTCTTCTTGAAGAAGACTACTTTTCTGGGGGAATCCCTGGGGATATCTTTGATTCCCAATTTGATGGGAATTTTCCACACACACCCCCCTCCTCCTACTAGTTATGTTGCACCTCACAATGACCTTTGACTTTGCTTAGGGACATGGTTTAGTGGTTTTGATAGGACTAGCAATAAGGTTGGACTTGATGAACTTGAAGGTCTCTTCCAGCCAAAACTATTCTATATTCTATGACTTGACTATCTGCCTTTCTAAGCATGGACAGGCAGGATTTCATCCTCCCAGCCTCAGTGATGTTCATTAGGAGTCAGGACATGAAAAGCAACTGGGAAGGAAAAGGGCATAGACTGGAAAAATCATTTTAACAATTCTGAATACTTGGAATATTTAGTCTCTTTGTGTGTGGACTGTGTAAGAGGTGACATTGATGTATGATGAAAAGGCAAATGAGGAAAGAAAACTGTAGCCAGGAGAAGCAAGAGGAGTTATTATTCCTAGTGTTCACACATATTACATTGTGGTTTTACTACTATTGTTACTAAATATGATCATAAAACAGATTTATTTAACCCAATCCTTTTGTATAGATCATTTTACATAAATTATTAAACCTCTATAATCCATTTGAGGAATATCTACATCAAGGATGTACAGAATTAAGAATATATTTCACCTTCAGCCACTATTTCTGGAGCACAATACCAATAAGCACAATAAATAAAGCTTTAATACGCTGAAAGAGGGAGTGGATTTTCAAAGTAGGAAAGAACTATTGCAGAGAGATACGGTTCACCCATTTTTCATGAGTTCTTCCTCTAATGGGATCTGTATGAATTGCAGTCTCTTTCTTTAGAGAATACCCAATTTTAGAGGTTTTATTTAATGAAAAATATTTAAATAGCTCTGCACACAAAGTGCAGGATATTTAATTAATTTCCCTAGCAAAAATGTTGAGTAAAGTTATCCAACAACTTCCTAATTCTTTAGTTTACACAAAAGTTGACAGAAGCACTGATTAGGAAGGAGGTCGATGAAGGAGAGTTCTTCAAAATGTTTGAAAAAGGGAAACAGCACAACATCCCACCCATTTATTTTTTTAAAGGAGGACTCTGGGAACCTGTCAGCCTCACCTCTGTGCCCAGTAAGATCATGGAACAGGTCCTTCTGGAAGTTACGTTGATACAGATTGAAGACATGGAGGTTAGGAGACAGTCAACGTGTTTTCACCAAATCGTGCCTAAGGTTTTGATCTTCCATGATGGACTGACTGCACCAGTGGTCGAGGGAAGAGCTACAGACATCATCTAAGGCCACTGATAAGGTCTCCCTGATGGAGAGAAATGTGTTTGACGAATGGCACATTAGATGGAGAAGGACTTGATTGGATGGTCATGACCAAAGAGTTACAGTCAATGGCTCAATGTCCAAGTTGAAACCCATAATGAAGGTTGTCCCTCAAGGGTCTGTACTGGGACTGGTGCTGTTTGGTGTTTTCACCAAGGACATGGACAGTGGGACCAAGCAAACCCTCAGCAAATTCACAGATGACACCCAGCTGAGCAGTGCAGTTGATTGACTGGAGGGATGAGATGTCATCCAAAGGGACCTGGACAGGATTGAGGAGTGGGCAGTCTCCATCCTCGATGGTTTTCAAGACCTGACTTGACAAATGCCTGATTAAAATGGATATCATAGCTGTCTGAAATACCCACTATAACTGCAAAAATTTCAACTCTTTTGGGAAATCCTGTTCCGGTTCCCTCAGGCCTGTGAGGAAAAGATGAGATTTACAAAGGGTCCTGTTGCTTACTAAGACTGGTGTAATATCTGCAGCTTGATCTCTGGAAGAAGACAGCTTTGATATAAATACAGTAATCAGAATTCATTCTGCTGACAGTGTAACACCAAACTTCATTTTACAGAACAAAAAAAAAAAAAAGAAAATATTTCCAAAGGAAGCAGAAATCTTGCTTTTCCAGAAAATGAACACAGGCTGGCACTCACAATCAGAGCTCCAAATTGAAGTGGAGCAGTTTTGAAGATAAAGGGGTGCTCATGTCACCATGACATTTCTAAAGGTTTTTTATCTGGGACTCAGGAGACTGAACCTGGAGAAAAGCAGATTGATTTTTGAGCATATACTTAAGTGTTTGCCTGGCTCTTCAACAGAATCCCAACATGCTGGGGGCTGGAAGGGACCTCGAGAGATCATCTGGTGTCACCCCCCTGCTCCAGCAGGGTCCAGGATCCCATTGTCCAGGTGTGTTGGGAATCTCTCCAGAGAAGGAGACTCCACAACCACCCTGGGCAGCCCGGGCCAGGCTCTGACACCCTCACCATGAGTCAGGCTTATGGTTTTCTCCTTGAACAAACCAGCATACACTGGTGGCATTATAAAAACATGGGCCAGAGCTGACTTAGTTTTCCAGCATTGAGTAACTGGAAAAAGCACCAGCCACACAATTCTCTGTTGTTCTCTTGCTTTTCATGCCTTAAGTGGCACTAACTGTTTTTGGCCAAGAAAGAATAGTTGGGAGCTTTTATCTCAATGAACCCATCTTGGTGGGGAACTGCGTTTTGGAGAAATATTACAAGCTTTAGTATTTTCACCAGTTACTGAGCTGCTAAGTAGGCAAATGGGCTGACAGATTGAACCCTGAATGCATCATGGGGTGATAATCACAAGGCTACCAAACCAGTCATCCAGCATTACTGGTGCTTTCCTGCCAAAAAGCCCAGTAACCCCAACTATCCACGTTTGGTGCCAAATAGATTGACAAGCTGTAGCTGGGCTAAACTTTGCTTTTTGACACCATACAGGAAAAGCATCATGAATAAGAGAGAAGCCACCTTCCAAGAGTAGCATTAATACTTGAAGCTTCTGCTAACACAGGCAGAAAAGGATGTTAAATACTCCATGAAAGATGGACCCATCACAAAAATCCTTTCTGCCTTCCAAGTCCCCTCTGATGATATAAAACAAAAATGAGAGCGGATGTGTAAAACCGAGGCCAGTTCAACGTTGTTGATCATTGCTCCAGGATCAAAGGGACCTCAGGGTAAACATGAGGGAGATGGCTGCCAAGACATAGAACAGGGTTAATTCTGATTTGAACGAGGCTCTGAAATATGAATTCATGTCGTCGAGAGCAGCTCTGTGTACACTATTCTTTAACAAAATTAGCCTGCTTGGATCATTTTGGGCATACGTGGCTGTAAGTACATGTTTTTTAATAAACTAACAGGAAAATAGGGCATTATGAGCAACTGATGGATTCTATCTGTATTAAAAACTAGCCAAAGCTATAACAATAAGCATAAGGAAAGCAGATTAGTAACTTTAACATTTCCTTGTTTTCACTTAATGAATCTCCTCGAGGAAGTTCCTTCCCATTTTTTAAAGAGCAGTCATGTAAGAAGTGAATCCTGAATCCACTGACATCCATGACCAAACTCTGCTTCACTTCAAGAAGATCAGGATTTCACCCTTGCTTATATGGTGGCTTAGCTGGAAAGGTTTCTGAAAGACTCTGAGAAAAAGGCCTCAGGGTTCTGAAATATGATTGTAGCCCCCCCACTTCTACAACAAAGGCTGAAGGATTACGTTGCTTATTCAAAAGAGTGTTCCAAGAACCTCACATATATTTGTGAGCCTGTGCAGTCAATAAGCCAGTACTAATGCAAGTGATTGTTACAAATGCACGTTGTTTTCTTGCCTGAAAGTGGAATTCTAATAAGAAATATAATTCAATAGTTAATGAAGTTTTAGAGTATATAGTCAGCAGTAGATTGACATGTTGAGTATCATAGCATTTAGTCATAGAATCAGAGAATTGTTTAGGTTGGAAAAGGCCTTTCAGATCATCGAGTCCAACCCTTAATTAACCCAGCACTGCCAGGGCACCACTGACCCCTGGCCCTCAGCACCACAGCTCCATGGGGGGCTTGGAAACCCCTCCA
>JANHGN010149559.1:0-10174 GCA_024605025.1 Megaceryle maxima | reverse complement strand
CGTGGGCACGGGGGCGGGGGCACAGGCCGGTTTTTTTTTTTGTGGGTTCCTCCCCCCCCCCCCCCCCCCCCCGCATCCCCCGCCTCCCGCCCAGGGCCGCGGCTCAGACTTGGCGTGTAAATAATACTCGATATCTCAGACTTCATCTATAAATGATAATTAATCCGCTCGTCCGTGAGGCGGCTGGAGCTGCGCGGGCAGCGGAGGGGAGCGAAGCCTCAGCTGTCACAAAAGGACACCCGGGCACGCCTCAGCCCCAGCCCGCTCCCTGGTGGGTGTGCCTGGCGGGGGCTTTGTCTCGAGGAGATCTGAAATACCCCTTATCCAAAGTTTCTCCTTTAAGGAGGAGGGGAAAAAAAAAAAAAAAAAATTCCAATGCCCTGGGAGGAGGATTTAAGGGGAAAAAAAAAAAATCAACCAACCAACCCCCAAAATCAAAAGGAAGGGAGCTGCTGCCTGCAGGAATCCCGGCGGCGATGGGCAGTCGGGCTCCTGGGGAGCCTGACCTTTGGGGCGTTTTTGCCACGCGGGGCTCCGGCACCTCGGCCTTGCCCTCGCCCCTGGGGCTCCCATCCCTCCCTGGCCGGGGGGCTGCGGGACCGGGGGGCATTTTTTTACTGGGGGAAGCGAGGAGCTGGGCAGCCTCATTGTTCTCTTTGTTAGCCAGAGCCATGCTGTGATGAGCGCGGTGACATCATGCTCTGCGCTTCCCATTGGCCTGCGCTGCCTCCCAGCCGGCCCCGCTTCCTGGCCTCCCAACTTTCCGCACACCCCTCGCCGGTCCCACCGCCCTGGCCGCGGGGTCTCAGCGGGTCCCACCCGGCAGCCGAGCCCAGCCGGGGCGACCGAGCGGCGTGGCAGTGCCCGGTGCGTCGCCAGAGGAGAGGAGCGCGGTGCCGCGCCCTGCTCGGCAGGATCCTGCTGCTTTCTCCTGGGGCTGGATGGAGACCTGGTCCGGTGGCCTTACCGGTGGGCTCTGCAGAGCTCTGGTGTCCAGCACCTTGAAAGCAAACCTGTAACGGAGTCTGGCCTCTGCACGCTGGCTCTGTGAGCTTGAGGAGGTTGGAGGAACGGCTACTTTTGAGCTGAGGAGCTGTCGTCTGGCACCCTTTGGGTGTCGGGTGGTTTTGGTTGGTTTCTTTTTTTGGCTGTGGTGAGGCCCCAGTGCTGTGTCTCCAGCACCCCAATGAGTTAAATGTGTACTGGGGTACCTGCTGTGAATGCCTTATGCAGAGTTTGGGTTCTCGCTAAGCTCTGTGGGCTCCTGGAAAAGAGCTGCAAAAGAAATTATTAGATCAGCTCAAGGAGTGGTGCTGGGGTGGCACCGGGTCCTACCAGTGGGCTTGGAGGGGACCTGGGCCAGCGATGGGCTGGAGCTACCTGCTGCTGCCCCATCTCTCCCTGGGGTTTTCCACCATGTATTTCATGCCTCTTTCCTGGTCTTGGCTTTTCTGCTCCTCCTGTCCTGTTCAGGTGCTGTGGTGCCACCGTGCTGGGTTTCTGGTGTGAAGCAGGGCTGGGCACTGGGCACCCCTGGTTCTCACTGGCAGGGGGTGTGGTTGGGCAGCATGTGAGGGGACGGGGCTGTCAGTAGCGTGTCTTTGTGCTCTGGCTGCTCTCCGATGCCACCGGCAGCTGTTTTAAATCGAGGATGTGCGAGGCCGTTGCAGCCCGAGCAGCAGTGATGCCGAGGTCATTTGCAGCTGCCCCCCCTTCCAGGTCTCACATTGAGCTTGAAAATGAACAGAAGCCTTTTCACTCGCCTCATCCTCCTGTGCCTGTGCTGGCCCCCAGGTCTTCCTGGCCCCCAGGTCTGCCTGTACAAATTTCTCTTGGTCTTTGGTAGCCCCGTGGCTGCAGGGCTCTGGCCATACAGCAGCATGGAGCTGCTCTTCGGGGTGCTTCACCAGGCCTGGCATTGTTCTGGTGGTGAGATGTGCTGCTGCTGGGGCTGCGGAGCCTGCTCGGACCCCTTCAGACGTGTCACCATTGCTTTTGTCTCTCCTGTGTTACCCAACCCGGCCGTGACCTGGGCACTGGGTGCTTTTGGTGCCGCTGCACTCAGAATGTGGAGAGGGGTGAAGACCTGGGCACCAGGTGTCTCAGAAGAGCCTTGAGTTGGGGCAAGGCTGAGTTTCTCTCCCCATACACTGTGCTGAAGAGGTGCTCTCACACTGCTTTGGGACCGGTCCTGCTGTCCCCAGAGCCTGGCAGCCCCTCGCTGCCATCGGGGTGAGTGGGGATGTGGCTGTGAGGTCCCAGCAGCCAGGTGGGACACAGGCTGAAGTGGGACAGAGCCCATCAGACAAAATTTCTTCTCCTTTTTCTTCAGTTTCTCTCCCCCAGAGTTTAACCCTTTTCAGAAGGGAGCAGCAGAAGCTCAGCTGCTTTTAAATCTTTGTTGTGCAAAGCAAATCTGCGTTTGCTCAACTGAGCAAGAGAGGCGGTTCCAGGACCCCTGGTCCGGCTCGGCATCGGTGATGGTGCAGAGCAGCGTCTGCCATTTGGGATCTGTGGCTTTTCTCCTCCCTGCCCACACAGCTACCGAAAGGCAGCGTGGCCTGGCGGGATTATGTGGCCGTGCCTTTGCGTACAAGCCCGTTCATGACTCCCGCCGTGGGAGGGACTGTCTCCAAAAAGTGCTGTGGGCATCAGTTCAGCAGCATGGGCTCATCTTGCTCACCAGCCAAAAGAGTGGTGGAGATAATGGAAATCACCAGGGGAAAGGGAGATGGGCAGCATGGGGCAGGCTGGGTGTCAGCATTACCCCGGCTCTCACGTGTCGGCACCGTGCCGATGTTGCTTCCCCGTCTCCCGGCTTCGGAGGTGCGTTTCCAGCAGCTTCTGCCCCAGTGAGGCCAAGAGGGTGATGGGTGGCCGGTGCAGCCAAGAGCCCTGGCTCTGCTCTCCCCTCCCACCCCATGTGCCTCTCCCATGTGGAGCCAGTCACAGCTCCTCTCTGGGGCTTTGCTTCCCCATCTGCCCCAGCAGGGACTGTTGGCAGCTTTGTGAAAGATTTGGGGGAGTTGCCGTTTATAGAAGACGCTGGGATGCTCGATGGGGAGATCCAGGGAAGGATGAAATATGGCAGCTTCTCCCTGCCAGAGCGCAGCAGGCGTTTCAGCGCTGGGAGGATGCACGTGGGAAACCTCAGGCCCTGGTTTCTGGGCCAGCCCCAGCATCTGCAAACCTGCAGTGGGTCACTGGGGCTGCGATGAAGCCTCCTGAGCCCTGGGCTGCTGCTCTCTGTCCTCTGCCCATCAGGCCACGTCCTCTGAGCCTGGCCTGGCTGCCTCCTCCCACCTCACGGGTCGTAGCAGAGCCAGAAACTCCTGAAGTCGGTCGCGCAGATTGATCTGATTGCTGAAGTATCTGCCTGTGCATCTTGGCTCTGGTGCCGGCTTCCTCCTCTCTGGCCCCAGGCGAGGAGCCCAGCCTCCCTGCCTCGCGTTTCCCAGTGTCTGGAGAAGAAACAAAGGTGTGATGTGCCTGCCTCCCGCAGCGTGGTTGCAAGGATGAATTAATTACTGTTTGCTGAGAGGTGGGAAGAAGCGCTCGGCAAGAGGGGAGATGACACGCGATGGAGGAGCAACGCGTTCTTTACCCTGTCTGGCCCCAGCCCTGGTGCATCCTGTGCCATTTGCCTCTAACGAAGGGGGCCGGGAGTACGGCAGTGCTGGATCAGAGGCCAGGAGATGCTGCGGAGCTGGGGGAGAGGAAGGGAAACGTCTCTGCAGGGGTAGCGTGCTCCAGAGGGCTGGGTGCGAGGTGTCAGCCGGCTCCCGGGCTGTGGAGGCTGCGAAGAACAGTCCTGCTGGTTGATGCCATCAGAAGCTCCTCCAGAAAAGCTCCGTTTGCTCTCTCTCGGGTTTCGTAGCTCAGAGCTGGGCGCTGCCAGCACAAAGCTCTTTGGGTGAACAGAGACAGGGTCTGGCCAAGGGGATTGGGCAGCTTTGTCCTTATGTGGAGGAAGCCACCTGATGTCAAAGCAGGTGCTGGCCAGGCCATGCTGGCAATCGGCGAGTGGATGAGCTGTGGCAGGTCTCTTATCTCTTGCCTGGGTACCAGCAGGAGCACAGAGGATGGAGAAGCACTTACCAGCCTGCACTGTACTGGTTTTCATGGGCTCTAGCAGTAGTCGCAGCCATGATCTCACTGGGGCTCCTGGCAGAGAGCAAAGTCCTCTCTGGTGGTGCCAGCAGAGCAGCTTGAACATTCCTGGAGTGTCACCTCCACCACCACATCATCCTGGGGAGAAACCCCTGGGTTCTGTTTCTTGTCTGAAACCAGTGATTTCTCAGCCTGAGGGCAGGGGGCACAGGGCACAGGTCCAGCCAGGGCACTGCAGCTCCACAGGGCAGCTTTGCAGAGTAGAACCATGCAGGGTGGGCAGAGAGTAGCTCAGAGCTGGCAACTAGGAGAAGAGAAGGGGGGTGGGGGAGTGTGGAGATGGGGGGGGTTTGAGAGGAGCATCTGTCTTGCACCCCTCCCTCTGTTGGTGCCATCTTTGTAGGCAGAGCTGGGTCAGGGCGTGAGGGGCTGTGACTCTGGGGGTGGCCTGTGCTCAAGAGCCCCAGAACGAGGGTGTTTGCTTGCGGCTGACCATGGCCATGGGTTGTCATGATGAATTTGGGCCCACGGGGACTCAGAGCTCTGCCAAAGAGCTGTAGCAAGGCAGCTGAGCTGCTCCTGGGCTCTGGTGGGGAGAAGGCATCTGTTGGGGCTGCAGCACCCCTGCGTTTGCCCCCCACCCTGCTTTTGGAGGTGTTCGCTTTTGGACCTGAAAAGACCTTTTAAAGGCAACTTGTTTATAGATATGGAGCAAAGTTGAAAATGGCACCTGGTTTTCCTCCTCTCTTGTCATTAATGCTGCTCGCTGACCCCTGGTGAGATAAAACACGGGAATGCCACGTGCTGCCTCATGGTTGAGGTGAAGTGCTTGGTCTGACAGTGCCAGGGCGAGGGCTTCCCTGTGGCAGGGCTCACTGGTAATGCCGGGGGCTCATGGTGCTCTCCACAGCCCCCATCCAGCCTGGCCCTGTACCCACAGGGTTGTGTTTCACTGACCAGAGGGATGCAGCCGCCCAGGATGGTGTTTTCACAGCGCTCTTGGGTGGGAGCCTGTGAGATATCTCCTCTGAGATATCTTGATATCTTGTACTGGTGTGGATCATTGCAAGTTGCTGGTTAAACCACGTGTATTGTGCAGTTTGAGCGTGTCCAGCTCTCGGGGGGCTTTAGGGTGTTGGCCAGAGGGTGTCACCATCTCCCTGAGCATGGGCAGCCGCAGCTCAGCCACCTCTCCAGGGTGCAGATGGAGGACAGGGCTTGTACTGCTGTGGGGTTGTGTTTCTCCACCAGTTCCCGGTGTTGCAGGCCTGTAGCTTGCTGTGCCATGTGGGTGTGAACACTGCACTCACTCCCAGCCCGGGGAGGCTGATCGTCCTTCCCAGCTCAGTACTTCTAGGACCTGGGAGTCCCCATGGCTGAGGGGGTGGCTTAAGTGGAGCCTGGGGCTGGGGGCAGCAGCAGGACAAGTAGGACCATAGTGCTGTCCCAGCTCTGCTCCCAGCACATCCCTGACGCCCCTGTCTGGGAGCACTCAGCAGTGGGTCGCAGCAACGGGGGCTGCTCACGCTGAGCAGTGTGGGGTCCCAGTGCCCCAGCACATGGTCTGGGGCGAGCGGCTCCCCTGGCCAGTGCCCCCTGTTCTGCAGTGATTCCTCCCTGGCCAGTGCCCCCTGTTCTGCAGTGTTTCCTCCCACAGCTCTGCCAGCACCCCCAGAGCTGCTGCTCTCCATCTTTTACACCAGGGTTGGAAAAAACCAGCTCGGCCCTGAGGTGAATTTTGCTGTGCCACGGGTGGCCCCAGCACAGCGCGGGCGCAGTGGCTCCGGCAGCATCTGGCAGCCACAGGTCGGGTCGTGTGTGTTTTTCCTGCCCTGCTTGTTTGAGGAGGATGGAGCTGGTCAAGCCAGGCACCCCTTTAATTTTTAACCCAGATTTCTGGCTTTGTCCCTAGGAAGGGCTTGCAAGGAGCAACCAGATAAACTCTTTCTCCACAGTTCTGCTGCTGTAGGATCACTTCGGTCCCCCTGGTGCAGCTGGTGTGGTGGAGTGGGATGAGGAAGAGCCTCTCTTGTGCCCTGCCCCCTGCTTGACGTGGTTCCCAAGCAGCTCCTGTCTGCAGCTCCTGGCAGCTGCCGATACCTTTGGATCTTGAAATTGCCACTTCCTGCTGTGAAGGGTGAATTTTGGGCCTTGGGTTTGAGGCTGGAGTCCATGAAAGGCATTGGAAGAGCCCTGCAGTGGCCACCAGCCCAGCTGCCCACTGCCACTGGGCTCATCCCAGTTTGCCGAGCAGTGGGAGAGCTTATAGGAGGTACCAGAATAAATCAGGGAGTGAAATGTGGGAGTTGCAGGCACCTTGCTCTGGACAGCCTCATAGAAGCTGGCACATGCTTAAAAAACCCCACCTTTGCTGGTCGCTGCTTCTGCCCTGCCTCAGGGACTGAGCTGCTGCTTTCCCCACCATACACCCCCAGCCATAAATACACCTTCAGTTGTTGTCCTAAATTAGGAAAAGCCTGGACAAACCCTTCTCCACCCACACTGCTCCCCTGCGTGTCCCAGCAGCCGCTCAGCCGCTCCCCAGGGTTGCTCTGAGCCACCCTCAGCGTGGCCAAGCCCAGCCAGTTGCGCGGTGGAATTTGGACTCATCCCCCTGTCCCAGGCTGGGAGGGAAGTCCTGGGATGGTGCAAGGCAGGAGGAACAGTTGTTGGATTGCAACAAGTGCTTGGAGGTGGCCTTCAAATGCTTTCAGCCTGGTTTGTGTGAAATCCAGAGGGTTTCCCTATCCCCTAGGAGGGAGATCTCAGCAGGTCTCCTGCCTCCCCAGCTCTGTCTTGCTGTTTATATGCCTGGTCCCCTCCCCTGTTCCCCTCTAACGCGCCTGTCACCATCCTGGGACCTTGGAAGGCAGCAGGCAGGGCTTGTGTAGAGCACCCCCAGGCAGCCTGGCACCGGGCAGGGGCTGCACTGGCTGGTGGAAGCTGCTTTCCAGGGGTTTTGGAGGAAGTGTCTGGAGAGGTTGGTGTCATCACCCCTCGGCTCCCTGAATGTGGCCATCGGGGGGTTCGTGCTGCTGTGACACTCGGGACAGCTGCTGCTCGCTTATTTTCCCCCCCTTTTTTTTTTTTTTACTTGCTATTATTGATGCTTTATGCCCTGGTAATGCCCCCGTTAGAGCTCTGCTTCCAGCCACTACTGACTGCGGGTGGGACAGACCTGTCTGAATGTCCTGCACCTCCCCAGCCCCTGGCTGAGTCTCTGCAGCCTTCCAGAGCTCTCCCTTCCTTTCTCCAGCCCTGCAGCTGGAGAAGCAGCTCTGCCTTTCCTCGGGGAGCATCTGGGATGAGGAGTGCCCAGAGCGAGCCGTTTGCAGAGGAGCCAGCCAGGCGCTTGCAGCTGCCTCGGCTGTGTCCCCGGGGACTCCCTGGGGACGCTACGGGGACTCCGACCTCTCCCTGCTGTCCTGTGGCTGTTTATTGACGTGGATCTGCAGCAGCAGCAGCGTTTGCAGTGGACAGGACAGTCTTGGGGCTCTGACCAGATAGCCCCCATCCCTGCGGGCTCCTACCTTTGCTTTGGGGTGCCCTGCAAAGCTCAGTGGGAGCGTGGGGCAGGTGGGAGATGGGGGAGGTGGGGGTCAGTCGCCCTCATGTGCCAGCAGCAGATGGGGGCCGACCTGCGGGTGCGCTGTGCCTGGCTCGTGCAGATTTAATTAAGCGCGTGCACAATTAGCAGGGCTGGGGCTGCAGGGAGCGGGGCTGCGCCTGTGGCTCGAGGCAGTTCCAAGGCAAGAGCAGCAGCAGCGGTGACCGGTCCTGGAGAGCAGGAGCCTTTCTCTGGCCGGGGACTCACAGTCAGAGACCAGCTCGCCCATGGGAGGAAAGAAAGAGGCAGGGACTTGCCCAGGGTTGTTGGAGGCGAAGGCAGAGCTGGCAGCCAAGCGCCCGTCTCTTGCGTCCCAGCCTGGGCTCTGCCTGCTGAATCATGTTTCTGGTGCGGGGGAAGCAGGTCTTTCCAGAACGGGGTGAGCCGGTGCCCTGCGAGCACCCCTGCCCCAGCCTCTGTCCCGGGGTTTCCTCCCTTGGGGCAGGAGAGAGAGGCGGGGGTGCCCCAGCTCCCCCATCCCTCCAGGGCCATTGCTGCTGCCATCGGGGTGTGGCTGGGGCTGTTCCTCGGGTTTAGCTGCTGGCTGAGAGGTGTCGACAGACCTGCAGGATCCGAACAAGCCTTTTTTCTTTTTTTTTTTTTTTTCCCCTTCCACCTTCAGTGTCTTGGTTTTGTTATTTTTTTTTTCCTTGCACCTCCTTGAAGACCTTTCAAGTAAACCTGTCTTCCCACCCCCTCAATGGCCCAGAAAGTGCCCCCAGCCCCTCTCTGCCCACACTTTGTCTAAGCCCTCAAGAGCCAGGCTGTAGCCTGTGCCCCGCGGGTCTTCAATCCCCACCACGACATGGGGGAGGTGGTGGCAGAGGGTCGGGCCAGTGCCAGGAGCCTGGTGTGTCTCGGATGAGCTGTGAGCCCCTGGCTGCTGTTGGGGCAGGAGGAGCCCCTCTCCCCAAGGGTGTCTGTGCTGCAGGTGCAGGACAGAAGGGACTTGCTGGGCCTGCATCTCCCCATCCTGGCTGGGCAGGGGGTCCCCACCAGGGCTTTGATGTGTCATTTTTTTTTTCCCCTTCTCTTTGCTCCACAGGCTGCAAAATCAAAGCCCTGCGTGCCAAGACCAACACGTACATCAAGACACCGGTCAGGGGCGAGGAGCCCGTCTTCATCGTGACTGGGAGGAAGGAGGACGTGGAGATGGCAAAAAGGGAGATCCTCTCGGCTGCTGAGCATTTCTCCATGATCCGGGCGACGCGCAACAAAGTGAACGGGCTGACGGGAGCGATGCAGGGGCCCCCCAACCTGCCGGGACAGACCACCATCCAGGTGAGGGTCCCGTACCGTGTGGTGGGGCTGGTGGTGGGGCCCAAGGGAGCCACCATCAAGCGGATCCAGCAGCAGACGCACACCTACATCGTGACACCCAGCCGGGACAAGGAGCCCGTCTTCGAGGTGACGGGCATGCCCGAGAACGTGGACCGGGCCAGGGAGGAGATCGAGGCTCACATCACCATGCGGACAGGCTCCTTCATCGACGTCAACGCCGACAACGACTTCCACTCCAACGGCACCGACGTCTGCCTCGACCTGCAGGGCAGCACAGCCAGCCTGTGGGCCAAAGCCCCCCACCCAGCCCGCCGCCCCTCGGCCGCCCTGCGCAACGACAGCCTCAGCTCCCTGGGCAGCACCTCCACCGAGTCCTACTACAGCGCGCGGGTGGCGGACGCCAGCCCCACCAGCCCCTACAGCACCAGCAGCGGCTTCACCTTCAGCGAGCCCCCGGCCCCGCTGGGCTCGGAGGAGTGCGACTTTGGCTTCGACTTCTTGGCCCTCGACCTCACGACACCCACCACCATCTGGTCACCCTTTGAGCGTTCGGGCAACCCCTTGCAAGCCTTCAGCAGCTGCTCCTCCATCAACGACTCGCAGAGACGCAACAGCGGCACGGCCACACCGCGCCACTCGCCCACCCTCCCCGAGAGCGGCGGCGTGGCCCTGGACCACCCCTTAGCGCGCCGCATCCAGAGCGACCCCGTCAGCACCTTGTCCTGGCTGCCCACCCAAGGCTCGCTGTCCTCCTTCTCCAACAGTACTGGCTACTCCTCCTCCTCCTCCCTGCCCGGCAGCATCTCGGCCACCTCGGGCTCGCCCACCGACTCCAGCAGCTCCGACGGGCACCGCAAGAGCTCCCGCGAGTGCATGGTGTGTTTCGAGAGCGAGGTGATCGCCGCCTTGGTGCCCTGCGGCCACAACCTCTTCTGCATGGAGTGCGCCATGCGCATCTGCGGCAAAGCCGAGCCCGAGTGTCCCGCTTGCCACACGCCCGCCACGCAAGCCATCCACATCTTCTCCTAGCCAGGTCCGGCTCGCCGGGGCGGCCAGCCCTCCCCTCCACCCCAACACAGCTTTATAAGGACTTAAAACTCTTTAAATTGACAAATTTTATTTAATAACGGATCCGGTGGGTGCACGGGGTGGGGGGGGGACGGTGAGGCTGCTGCT
>JANHGN010149558.1:0-10186 GCA_024605025.1 Megaceryle maxima | reverse complement strand
CGCGGCCAGCGCTCGCTCCTCTCCCCGCCACCCACCCCCGCTCCACAGCCCCAACCCTTTCCCCTTTCCCTCCCCACTGTCAGCGCAGGAGGAGCGGACCCGCAGGTGCCGCCCCCTTCTCCTCCCCTTCCCTCGGCTCCCCTCCCCTCCTCCCACCGGAGACCGAGAGAGATCGAGACCCGGAGAGAGACGGTGGCACCGAGGGCGCCGGGCGGGGCTGCCGAGCGCAGTTGCTCGGTACGAGGGGGGGGAGGAAAAAAAAAACAAAAAAAATAAAAAAAAAAAAAAAAAAAAAAAAAAAAAAAGTGAGGGAGAGGTGGAAGGAGAGCGCTTCAAGTTCTTCTCTCTCTGCCCATCAAGGTAAGATTGCGGCGGGGAGCGCGGGGCTTTACTTCGCCTTCTCGCCGGTTTCCGCACAAAGGTAGCGGCGGGGCGGCCCCGCCCGGCTTGGGCGCGCTCCGTGGCAGTCACCCCGCGAGGGGCTGCGGGCCGCCGGGGGCTCGGCTGGCTGCGCCCGGTGTCACTGACGGGCTGCCGGTGCCCTCACCCGAGCGGGGCCTTTGTTACCGTCATTTTGGGCTTGGGGGGTGGGGGGGAAATGACCCCTCGCCAACGGAGCAAGGCGGAGGCGGGAGAGCCCTGGCCGGGCGGCAGCGCGAGCAAAGCAGCCTCTGTGGGCGGGCGGGCGGCAGACGAGCGGCAAAGCCGCGGGGAGCGGGCGGGGTGGGCGCGGGGGGTGCAGGTGGTTCTGCCGAAGAGAGGGCGGGCGGCGAGCTCCCCGCCGCGCGCCGCCGGGATGGCGGCCGCCGGCAGGGGGCTCAGCTGCCTCGCTTTCTGCGGCCAGGGGAGGCTTCTCCTGAGGATGGGAGGGAGGGAGGGGAGCGCGGGCGGCCCGGCGGGAGGGGTTGTTGCTGGCGGGGGCATTTCTTGACGCGTGCAGCCCGGTTTTGAAGAGGGGCGAACAGGGCGCCGGGTCTGCTTCCGGGGGGGCGTGTGTCCCTGTCCCGGCGGGCGGCGTCGTCCCCTGGAGACGAGGCAGCCCGAGGGGCATTTAACGGTCGCGCGGGCCGGCGCCGAGGGCCGGCTGCCGTTGTGCCCCTGTGACAGGGGATTCCCTTCCCCGTGGTCACTGCCGGACCGCGCTGCACGGCTTGTTTGCTGTTGGGAAGCAAAGATGGGGGGGGGGCGGAGGGGCGGAACTGGCCTCGATGGACCTAGAGCCGGCTGGCCAGGGCAGCTGCCGGTGCGTGAGGGGTCGCCCCGCCGCTTACTTGACGTCGAGACTCGGCCTCCTCTGCGCCAGCGCTTCCCACGGCTTCCCCGGAACGTCCAAAAGAAGGAAACTTTGTTTAAACCGCAGGATTTGGGCCACCCCAGAGGGTGGGCCAAGGGTTGCTGTTTGTTTAAGCCCTAAGCCTGCAAATATTTATTCATATTCTGAAATTTAGGAATTGTCAGAGGTCAGAGCTCTTTAAAGTGCGGAATACTTTTTAAGGTACCTGGTGGAAAAATGTTTCCCGTGTCTCCTGCTTGTCCATATGTTTGCTTTAAATACCTTGAAGATACGAGCTTTTTTAGATTATTTCATTTGGCTTGCTTTGAAGTGGTAACTTTTTTAATGACTTTTCCACTGAATGATATTTTAAATATAATTGAAATAATATTTCATACTTCATTGATACCTTGTTATAAAGAGCATTTTAAAAGATTGAAATAAAAGTCAGATGAAGAAGAAAGTGCTTTTATTTCCCTGCTGTGGATCTAGGTCTATATGCAGCTTCTGAGAGGATAGCCAAAGCTTTCTGCACTTAAAAATGCTGTAAAATGCACACTTAAGTTTGGTTTTGTGAAGGGATATGCCCTCCAAAGAGTCTGACTCTTTCTGTTGATTGAAAAACTCCCTACATATGCACTAGAGGGATTAAAAAAAAAAAAAGAAATCTGAAAATATTAAACTTCAGCCTGAAGAATTTGCTTGTGAGTAGGACAAAAGCACTTACGGAGCTGGGGGATTAACTTTTAAATACCTCTTTGCAAAGAAAGAAGGATTGTGCTGTGAAGATTCTCAGAGCCGTTGAGAAATATTTACTTACTCCTTGTTTTAACACTTACGGATTTCAAACATACGCATACATTTTCTCATGTATTCTCAGGTATTTCCAACAAAATGCTCCAGAAAGTCAATGAATAGCGTTCAATATGTGCCAGCCTGTTGAACGAGTTGGGCTCCGAACCCTGAAGGTTTAATTACCCATCTCTTAATACAGTGCATCTGCTTGTTTAGTACTGGTAGTGTTTGCACAACACACTTTTTTGGCTAAAGTGCTTAACAGAAGAAGAGTTTACTTACAAAAATGGTTATGTACATGCCGGGAATTTTAGTTGGGTTTGACTGTAGATCGTGTAACACTAAGAACTAGGGATGATTTTTTAGTAAGGCATTTTTAAGCCCAGGATGCAGTACTAAAGGAAACAGGCATTTTGATTGCTGAGCTTTTACTGGGATAATTAAAATACGTGAAGTTTCTTACGATCTCATGAGGACATCACCGATGAAAGGAGGGGTGATCTGACAGTTTGAAGAGTCTGTGTACAATTCAAAAAAGCACAACTGGGGCAAGGTCTTTTTAAACACATTAACTATTGGCATTGAGATTTGGCGGTTCAGCAAGTCACGTCCAAAGTATTTTGCAGTTGCGAGGAAGAAGAAAACTTGGTAGTGCAGTTTAGGAGATTCTTCATTGGTCGCTATGGGATATAGGGAGTGAAGTTATTTTTTAAGGGCAATCTGGAAAGACCTCTGTACTGTGAACCCTTATATCATGAATGCTGGGCTGTTCGTTTGGTGTGAAACTAGACTCGGTATGATGTTGAATATAAACTCTAGGAAATCTTACCAACGATAGCTAAAAAAAAGCTTGAATGCATGTTGCTAAGATTTTCAGTGTTTCTAAGAAATTTCAAGCAGGCCTAGAACTGTAAGGATTTTTACTTTTAGTGGCGTAACCTTTTGTGGTATCTTTCATATTAAGCATTTTAGAGTGGTTTTTTTTTAAGTGCTTTTATTCTTTGTGTGGTTCTGTACCATATGTTTTGTATTTAATTCTCTGAATGACCACTGAAGTGCAGCCAACTTTGGGTGAATGTGGCAACTGTTAACTAGCGCTTAGCAACAGTGCACAATAGTCAAGAGGGGAAGTGAAGAAGAATACCATGTCTAATTGAAACTACGGGGGGCAGTTAGGTAGGTAGGATGTAATTAACAAAACCTGAAGCTTGGACATCATATTGAGGCATCTCCTCTTTACTCTCGTAAAAAGGATTGTGAAATCCTTAATGTAAAAACCATTTCATTTTTTTGGTGTTATCCCTTAGAGGGACAGCCTCTCGGGGACGCGTGTGTTTTGCCCAGTGCAGGATAATTTCTCGCCCGTGGTGCAGAAGATGCGTTTTCCTTTGCTTCTAAAATGGAATCGTGAGAAGGAGGACTGTTGAGGAGGCTGACAAAGGAGTAATAAGCCTTGACATTTTGACAATGATGTCTTCTGGAGAATTAGTCCAACAAACTAGAGTTCATTAGGTGTAGTAAGTGATTAAGATATCTCTAATATTCTGAAACCAATTACAGCAGCAGTCAGAAAACACCACTAAGTTTTTACAATTAGCACATTGTTACTTTCTTTAAGAATCACTGACTTTCCTCAAATCCTGTCATGTCGTGACATTCCTTAGTTTTGTGAAGACTGTTGCTTGTAAGAACACTTGTTCAAAACTTTTGCCTACTATAGTTTCAGTTTAATTTTTTGAAGATTTTAAACCTGCTAATTTTTGGGTTGTGCTGTATTCTATGTGGAGATAGATTCATGGACCGGTTCTTTGTCTTGTGTATCCCAAACACATCTTGTTTCTACGAACCCTGAAAATATCCTCCTATAATAAGAAGAGAACTAGCGAATGAATTTTCAGTCACTACAGAGGCGCATTTGCAGCTCTGAGCACGGCTAAGTACAGCCCTGTGAATGGATTTGAACTTGCAGGTAGGTAGTGAGGATGACCCAAAACCAAGGAGCCATGCTGTGAAAGTGCTTATAGTGGTGAACTGTCCAGTAGCGTTAGGCTCTTCGTATTTTAATAGAATAATTAATGCTTTTGTAAGCCAAAATTAAAAAAAAACAGAGAATATCTGTTAGAGGAACTTGTGGATGACATGAGTTTGGAACAGTCTTTATTCACAATGGCAGCAGCCAAATTTTGTACGCTGTTGTTGTTGGCTTGGAAGTTTCAAATGGACATATGGAGCTCCTTATAGAAATGACAGGCTGGATCGATGGGCCAAGGCCAACGGGATGAGGTTCAACAAGGCCAAGTGCTGGGTCCTGCACTTGGGTCAGCGCAACCCCAGGCAGCGCTCCAGGCTTGGGGAGGAGTGGCAGGAAAGCTGCCAGGCAGAAAAGGCCCTGGCGGTGCTGGTGGACACCCAGCTGCACAGGAGTCAGCAGTCAGCCCAGGTGGCCAAGAAGGCCAACGGCATCCTGGCCTGGATCAGGAACAGTGTGGCCAGCAGGAGAAGAGAAGTGACTGTTCCACTCTACTTGGCACTGGTGAGGCTGCATCTCAAATCCTGGGTTTAGTTTTGGGCTCCTCACTCCCAGAAGGACATTGAGGGGCTGGAGCATGTCCAGAGAAGGGCAGCGGAGCTGGGGAAGGGGCTGGAGCACAAGTGTGGTGAGGAGCAGCTGAGGGAATCAGGATTGTTTAGTCTGCTGAAAAGGAGGTTCAGGAGAGACCTTGTTGCTCTCTGTATCTCCCTGACAGGAAGTTGTAGCCTGGTGGGTGGGTCCTCTCCCAAGTAACAAGTGACAGGACAAAAGGAAACAGCCCCAGTTTGTGACAGGGAGGTTTAGATTAGATAGAGGAAAAATTTCTTCACAGAGAGGCTTGTAAAGCCCTGACCCAGGCTGCCCAGGCAAGTGCTGGATTCCCCATCCTTGGAGGTGTTTGAGAAATGTGTAGATGTGGCATTTAGGGCCATGGTTTAGTGGGAGTCGGCAGTGTTGGGTTTATGGTTGGACTCAATGATCTTAAAGGTCTTTCCCAACAGAAATGATTCTGGTATGGTAAAGTGTAACTGGTTTTGTTTTGGGTGACTCCTGAAGCCACGTCAGATGATCTCTGTCACAGGGTAGTGTCACACCTTATGGGGAATTATTTTGGGACATGAGAGGCTGTAGAGAACTGTGTAAAAGACTACCTTCCTTGAAGATTATTTAATGTAATTCTCAGTGAATTAGCTAGCCATGTTCCATGGCACATCAGAGGTTTAATAAAAAAACCTGATGTGAAGATCTTACAGCAAGTACTGACAAATTATTTGGTTAATTTGCCTTTAATGTTTATGATATTTTTTATTGCAGTCATACTACAGTCACTAATAAAATGTTCCTAAAGTATAAAAGATGGGAGGAACTGTATCTTGTGACATAAAATCACCAGGAGGGTAAGATGGCAGGGAGCAGCCTGCGTCAGTATGACAAGATCTGATAGAAACCTTCAATTAATATTCCTCGTGTACTTGTAGAGAGGTTATTTTGAAGTAGTTTTTCAAACTGATGGAGCTGTGAACAGCAAAACAGTGTGAGCAGACTTAAGATAATGTTACTTAAAAGATTACCAGACATCTGCCGTGGTGGTTCCACGAACAAGCCTGGAGTGACTAGTTTTATAAAATGCTGTGCAAAGATTCTCCTGTTCTGTCTCCATCGCAGTCTGTAATTAGCTGTTTTCAAACCCACTGGCGTGATCTGAGCAGAGCCCTTGGAGGCAAACGAAGAAGTTAGTTAATGACTGTAGCTATGGTCTGAAAGGCACTCTATTAATAGCATACTGTTTTGGTTTTTTTTTTTAAATGTGTTCTCTGTGCATCTCACCAAAAGAAATAAGACTTCCCTGGAACACACAGTGTGAAGTTGTTAACGTCAGTGGAATGGCTGACTATTTTAAACTGATGCATTTAGGGTGGCAAATGCAATTGAACACTCTGCTGTCTTTTTGCATTGAGCTCTGCTGCATCTCGCTCCGCAGCACCCATTCCTCTGCTGAATGGGCTGTATACCACCACAGATTTGGAGCAAGCAGTAGCCTTCTTTGGAAAACAGTTTAAGCTGCTGGTTTTCTCTAGAAACATACAGCATTTAAATTTGGCTTCGTAAAGAAGTATTAGTGTGCACATAAAATGTCTTCCCCTTAACCTTCTTCATTGTTGTGTTATCAGTCAAGAGTAGTGAGTAGAGTGCTTGGAAATTGCTGCGTAAATGATCCTCCACAATCTTCCGAATAAGGAGGAAATTACCACTTTTTAAAAACCAAAATGTGTCACAGTGTCCTTGGTTTAGTGAGATCTGAGCTTTCTGGAGCTTCCTTCACCATACCCACTTCAGAGAGATGTTTAGTGGTGAGGAAGAGCAGTGCCCAGTAGCCGAGTTCAGCTGCTTCCAGTGCTGTGAGGAATCAAGGCAAGTACCTCTCCACTGGAGTCACTGGTGAAATAGGGATGTTCACAGCAGTTTTGTAGGCATTACTGTTGCCTACTCATGTTGCTAATAGCTCAGGGTGAAGAGCATATGTGCCAAGACCTTGTCTTGGTGGCTGTCTGTGATTTGCAGAGAGCCAAATGCTCCATTCCCTGTCCTGAGCCCTGTGCCCTTCCACTGCTGGTGTAGTACTTTGTTGCTCTTAGTGCTCTGCTTACCATCTCCTTGGTGATAAGGTGGTGGTAGTAATGCAGTGTTTCACAGTGTGCGATTGCATCTCCATCCTGTCACTCAGGAGATCATGCCATCTACTTTTACTGCCTTTGTTCCTGCCTCACTGATTATCTCCCTGTGGCCCGTCAGGAAGCCCCCCAAATTCTGTGTTCCCTTAGAACCTTAGGTGGCTTTATTCTCCTGTCCTTTCCCACTTTCAGTCCACTTTGAGAGCAGCTGTTTCATAAAAGAAGCTTAAACTTGTAATTTCTTTAAACTACTTATATTGAATCAAGTTCTGGGTGCAACTAGGTGATTCCCTTGACAAGACTGGAAATGGGGTCTTCATTTTTTTTTTTTTTTTTTTTTTTTTTTAGTTACAGTGCCTTCACTGCAACAAGAGAAGGGAAACAGCTTCCTGCCAGTCAAGTTGTATGTGACATTTAAGAACTTGGTGGTTTCCTAGTCTTGTAAAAAATGCTTTCAAAAACCTATTTGTATAGATGAAATATTAAGACGTTGGTGTTACTCTTTCTAATCTTAATGATTTAGAGGGAAAATTCTGGCTGTGAGAACAATAAGAAATTAAGTGGATTAGCCAAGTGATCAGGACCAGCTCACAGAGGAGCAAGTTTGAAGAAAACCCAGTGGGAGGGGAGAGAAAGGACAATGATATCCAAGCAGACTTTAGCGCTTTGAACAGAGGCACAGAGAACTACCAGTGGGATTTTTTGAAAGCAGAAGTTCAAAGTGAAAAATAGGCATAGAAATCATAGAGCGGTAGGGGTTAGAAGGGACCTCTATAGATCGAGTCCAACCCCCCTGCCAGAGCAGGGTCACCCTGGGCAGCCCACACAGGAACAGATCCAGGAGGGTCTGGGAAGTCTCCAGAGGAGACTCCACAACCTCTCTGGGCAGCCTGGTCCAGGCTCTGTCACTCTCACAGGGAAGGAGTTTCTTCTGATGTTGAGGTGGAACCTTCTTTGCTCAAGTTTATACCCATTATTCCTTGCCCTATTACTGGACACTACAGAAAAGAGCCTGGCCCCTTCCACTTGACACCCACCCCTCAGATATTTATAGACATTCATCAGATCCCCAGTGCATATCCTCACAGTCCCTACTGCAGCAGTTTTGAAGGTTAGCTCTTGCCAAATGTATTTATTTTTTGGGATTAGGAGAGTCAGTTCTCAGTTTCCAAGCATCTTGAGGAGGGGGAAGATGACTTGCCTGCCAGACTATTTCACCTTTTTCCTCCAGGTCTGCAGTCATGATTTTTGCAGACATGGGAGGTGAGCTGGATTTCAGGAGCATCAAGATTAAAATGTGAGCTCTTTGCTTTTGTTCCAGAGCTATGAAACAACAGGACATCTAAACATACAGATATTTTTGTTTTGCAGCATTAATTTAGCAATACCATTCTTTCTTACTGAGCGTGTTTTGGCTGCTGCATGGCAAATGCATTGACAGTTGCCTCTTGCAGGAGTCCTCTAGGCTGGGGACCCGACACAGTCGGGAGGACAGTGTGTATGTGTGTGCAGGTACATATATATACACACACACTTGAAAGAGGAAAGGACGTGAATTAGAAACACTGGGATCTAATATCATAATGGTCCAGTGTCTTTATGGGTTGTAGGATTCTTTGTTTGGCTGAGATGGCTTATTCTGGTCTGAACTTTACCCTCGTGTCCACAGTTTGCCTTCATATGTGTGTGTAACGAGACCAGGAGTTCTTAGTGTGGCGTAGATGGCCGCTGGTTACGTTACTCAAAACACTGTACCTCAGAAGCTCTTAAAAGCTGCCACCAAAAAACAACCACTTGAACTTTGAACAGCAGATGTGACTTTATGTCAGGAAAGCCCGAGTTAAAAAAGAAAGCATTCTTCTGTCTGCTCTCTGCTATCATAATGAACTGTATTTGCTTGTTGACAGTCTCGTATGGCTCTTCTGTTGAGAGATGCTTTGTGCCTGGTGGCTCTGAAGAAGCATGCTCAGTTTTCATCTGCCAGGTTTGGCTTTGGGGTGATTCCAGTTGTGATGTGGCTTTGGAGTAGAAAGGGGGAGACTGTGTCTGAGATAGGGGTTAAGCACTCCCCTACACAGTGAAGCGTAGGTTTGTAGCCCTGTTTGCTAACACTGTAGTAAATTTATTTCTGACTGTGCTAAGGCCAGAGAGATTAACTGCCCAGTTCAGCTTGTGGAGTGGTGTGTGTGTGTGTTGCCAGACTTCCTCCTACTGAAAAAGGCAAATCTGTCTAACCTGTAGGTTCAGAACAGTAGAAAATTCATCCTAACCTTGTGGTTTTGATGTCTGTTTCAAGGGGAAGAAAAGGATTGCTTTAGATCACCATGTTTAAAGGATGTTGTCCCAGCAGTGTAGTAAATGAGAATTGGATCTGAGACTTCCAGTAAGAAAGAGACAGTATTCTTCCAGTAAGAAAGAGACAGTATTCTTCCAGGTGCTTTTTTGTTGAAAATGAGATAAACTTTGGATTCAGTAGCACACAGTTCAGGGGCTTAGGACCGAAAAAGAAAGAACAACGCAACATATGCTGCATAGTTTTGGTATTTCTGATAGCAGATGATACATCTTAAGCTTGTGTTCTCTATTCGGGTTCAGCAAACACGGCATGAACCCCAGTCTATGACCTTGGCATGTGACTGGATCTTTGCTTTGTAGTTCATTCGTAGTTTGTCCAAATAGCAAAACCTATGTGTTGGGAAACAGGTGAAGTATTTGCATTGATAAAACATTTCATTTTGAGAGAGACTTTTATTTTGTGCCTTGGACTTTAAGACATGGATCTTTGGTTCTTGTTCCATTGTAGTCTAGCTCAGAATTACTGAGAGCCTCACATTTAAATTTGACAGGTTAGTAAGTTAAAGCCATTGATGCAAATCAGCCATTTACCAAAAAATATCAAAGCAGTGTTTTATTACACAGGGTTCCCAATGTGACCCTGCCTTGAGTGAGAGGTTGGACTGGTTGACCTTCAGAGGTCCCTTCCAACCCAAGTTATTCTGTGATCCTGTCATTTCTTGTGAAGTGAGGTAGTATGAAAATGATCAAACTGGGCAGTATTAGGTAAGATTAGGCTTCCTGAAACAAGTCATCTGGCCCCCAAGGGCTTTGCAACTATACTCCAGGAATAGGCTACTGGCACCATCAACTCTTTTGGTAACCTGCTTTCTGCTGTCCTCTCTCTGGCCATTTTTCTCCTATGTGCTAGATGTACTTCCTGTATAACAGAAATATGTACTGATTGTATATCATAGAATCACAGCATGGTAGGGGTTGGAAGGGACCTCTATAGATCATAGAGTCCAACCCCCCTGCCCCAGCAGGATCACTCAAATCAGGTCCCACAGGAACAGATCCAGGTGGGTCTGGAAAGTCTCCAGAGAAGGAGACTCCACAACCTCTCTGGGCAGCCTGGTC
>JANHGN010149557.1:0-10193 GCA_024605025.1 Megaceryle maxima | reverse complement strand
GGGTACCTGGGAACACCAGGTCCTGAAGATCAGTCTCAGCTCCTGAGGCACGCAGGGCAGAAGAGGCTGGAGGAGAGTTGGGTAGTCCTGCAAACGATGCAACTCCCAGCTGTGTGGCTGCTATTGTTTGCTTGGTTTTCTTGTTTGTTGAAACTAAAGGGGGAAAACGATTTAAAATAAAGCGACCAAGAAGTTGGAATAATTATTCAATATCCTTCACTATTTGAGAGCTAAGTGAATTTATTTGGAGATGGGAGGATGAAATGGCATTTTGCTATTACTATCTTATAGAACACTTATAACAGCTGAGTATTTGTTTCCTGCAAGAAAGGAGAAACTGCGTTTTCAGTTTGCAACAAATGAACAAATTAGTCCTCCCCAGAATGTGTTGTAGTCTCTAAACTGAAAGAGGCATTTAATGGAAAATTCCTGTACACATCTCAAAGTCAGTAACTGACAGCGAAGTAAATTTGACACTGCAGCAGCTGTGACAACATGCATCTCAAAGCTGTCATCTTCCTGTGACTAGTGCACACTGAGAGGATCCTCTTGCAGCAGGAGGGGTACTTGGGCTTGCTCTCAGCCCACAACATGATGCATGATTTGCAGAATTCCTGGAGGCATGCTGTGATGTAGCTACTATCCTCACAGCTGTCCAGAAACCTTCCTCGACCTGCTGGCAAAAGTCCTCCTAACGCAGCCCAGGACAGTGTTAGTCTTCCTTGTGATAAGGGCACACTGTTGGCTTGTGATCAGCTTGGTGCCTCCAAGCTGATCACAAGACCTCCAAGACTTTTTCTTCAAAGCTGCTTTGCAGCTGGGCAGCCCAAGGTATGTGCTGGTGTCTGGCTTTGTCCCTCCCCAGGTGCAGGACTTTGCCTTTCCCCTTGGTGAACACCTGCAGCCCTGGGGTGATGCAGAGAGCAACACCAAGTCATGATGGTGCATCAGGAGGGATTTGGGAGCTGCCATAGCGAGGCTGCACCCAGCAGTGCAGGCTGTTAGGAGAACAGAGCCTCAGGACATGGAGGAAGAGGGTGCAGTGAGAAAGAGGAGGCCAGGCCTGGGAGGATGAGCGATGGGCTGGAGTGGGTCCTGGAGGACTCCCGTCTGGAAACATCCAACCTGGGTCCAGTTGTAAAGATGCAGGCCTGGAGCTGGGCAGTACTTGCCTTCAGGCAATTCATCTTCTTTGCTAGATCTACAGGGCTGTGAGCCTTCTGATGGACTTGTGTGCTGCCATGTACCCCAGCTTCTGTCTGGGCCCTGGTTTTGGCAGCTTCTGGTGCCCCTCTTGAGTTTTGCTGGCAGGATGGCCTCCAGCTGGCTCCACTACTGGGTACCTGGGAACACCAGGTCCTGAAGATCAGTCTCAGCTCCTGAGGCACGCAGGGCAGAAGAGGCTGGAGGAGAGCTGGGTAGTCCTGCAAACGATGCAACTCCCAGCTGTGTGGCTGGATGTGCCCAGTGGAGACCTGGGCAGCTGCTGCTCCACAGGCTGTCATTCTGTTGCTGCAGGGTTGTGGGCCCCTGGACTGTAAGGACTTCCTACTGCTTGCTGGCCAATCACCAGTGATGATGCAGATGGTGTGATGACGTGCTCCTCAAAGTTGTTGTCTCTCTGCACATAAGTTGGCACTCGGTCTTGTGGGGGAGGTTGCCAGGCCTGGGGTAATGAATGGTGGGGCACGGGCTGGTCTTGGAGAACACCTGGCTGGTCACATCAGCCCGACCCTGGATTTGGCAGTTCCTGGCACCCGGCTCTAGTTTTGGTGGTGGGATGGCCTCTTGCGGGGTTGGGAAGGGTCCTGGGAGCTGCCAGCCCTTCTCTTTCGGGGTCACTGTGGCCTATCATGGGAGCAGTCCCTTCCCTGGCTGGGAGTGGAGGGACCTGCCACAGCCTCCTCTGAATCCTCACGCAATTCCTGCTCCCCGTGGGTGGGAACGGGGGCATCAGGGGCCCTGATGGGTCCTCCCTGAAGAACAGCAGTTGAGGTGCTGGGTTGCTCCTCTTCTTCAGCAACAGTAGGGCTGCCAGAGGGGGCTGGGCCAGTGGCAGGAGACCCCCTTGGGGAGGCAGAAGGCTGGGGAGCATCTGCAGGTCTGCTCTCCAGCTCCTCAGTAGCACGGATGTCCTCGAGGCCCAGCAGCCGGTGGGCCTCCCTGCTGCACCGTTGCACGGCAACATCAATGAGCTGCTGGACGAATGTTGCTGCACGATCCCGGAGGGTCAGCTGCAGCAGCCGGACCAGGACCTCTTCATCCAGCCCAATGCAGCCCAGGACACACAGGATAAATTCCTCCAACATGCCTACTACTGTAGGCTCTTCTGCAAATAGCAGCCTGAGGTGCTCCTGCAGCCAGGGTAGGAATGGCTGGAGGAGGTCTGGATGGTCCTGAAAAAGGGTCGCCCAGGTGTTGGGCTGGAGGCCGCCCACTGGAGCCCTGGGCACCGACTCCACCTCTGGCGGCTGGGGTGTTACAGGACGAGGCGGTCTCTGGGTGTCTGGGTGCCGGGGTGCTCCTCCTGCTTGTCGAGTGCTGGCTGATGCTGGTGCCAGCCCTGATCGCCCGATGTTTACCTCTTCAAAGTCATTGTCAGCACGTACTGAGTGGACAATGGATCTCACTCTCCTCTTGCAGAGGGGGCACTTTGGATTCTTCTCAGCCCACCGCACAATACACATGTAGCAGAACTGGTGGAGGCATGGCATCGCATAGCTGATCTCATTAAAGCTGTCCAGGCATACTGGACAGTGGTCCTTTGGCTCCACGGCCATGCTCTCCACTCACTGGGGTGGGCTGGGGGGAGCTGGAGATGTTGAGCTGCTCCCTGTCACCAGCACTGCAGCAGTTGGTATCACACTAGAAAAGAGAGGCCACAATCACTGGCTGGCCTGTGGAAGGCTGGAAAAAAAATACCTGGTGCCCTCAAGATGGAAACTTTCCCAGCTCCCCAGGGTAAGATGCCCCCTCCCAGCTCACCTCTGCTGCTGCGAGTGCTCGTCTTGGGTCCCCTGGCTGCCCAAACCTGTCAGGGCCAGGGACAATCCTTTCACAGCTCTGGTGTCAGGCAGGGGGAGCTGCCAGGAGCAACTCCCCAGTCAGGACACCAGCACCAAAACTCCACTCAGCACTCCAGCCTCACAGACAGCTCAGCTGGAGTGTGGGCCCAAAGATACTGGGTGGGACTCAGCACCCAGTTATAAGCACTGAGGGATGTGTGGTCACAATCCATTGCTAGGTGACATCACAGACCGTCCCTGGTTGACAACAGAACCCACCACTTTCTGTCACCCTGACAGCCCGTTCTCACCCATGGCGCTTTCCCCTTAGTGCTGCAGCTCCAGCACATGTGTCTGGGGTTATTGCAGCACCATTGCCCACTCCATCTTCCCATATCTTGTTCGGTATTTCACACCAGTCACGGAGGCCTTGGCCATGTCTTCCCAGGGCCCTGCCAGGTTGCTTTGTCCATGGTAGGCCTCTACAGGCGTATGTGGCAAGAGGATTCATTGGGTAACCGCTTGTGCTTCCTTCAGAGGCTGCAGGGCTGTCCTGGGTTCAGCTAGCACCAGGTTAATTCTCCCAAGAAGCTGGGAGGACTCACAGCCAGGAAAGAAAACCAAAGCAGCCACTGGGATACTCTGTATCATACTGACATGCTCAGTAGAGAAAGCAGGAAGCTGGCCAGAGGAAGGACAGCAGTTCAGGTGGCATCCGGGAAGGTGGCATGTCCCAGGTGGGGGAGCAGTTCTGTTTTATATCACTATTTTTATACATTATTTAATCAGTTTGGTTTGTTTTTTCCTATAGTTTCTTATCTCTGTGATGTTCTATCAAACTCTCCTTTTCTCATCCCATGGGGTTTTACTATTTTCTCCTGACTCTCCTTCCCATTCCACCAGGCCAAGTGGCCAGGTGGTGCTTAGTTGTCAGTCACTCTAAATGACGACAAGGACAAAGTTCCAGAGGCTGTCCCCACACCCCAGCACTGCTGGCCAGCCCTCTGGGCTCCCCTGCTTCTTCCCATAGGAGGCAGCACTTGCTCACTCTGTCTGGTCTTCTCTGCTCTCTTCCCTAGCCAGAAGCCCTTCTGTTCATCCAGGCACTACATCCCATCTGGGGTCCTGGAGACAGGTTAACAAACCAGAGGGGCTCACAGTATGCAAGGAGGTTTTGCGGGGATGGAGATGGTTCAACATGGAGCTGAGAAGACGTCCGGGCACCTCACAGCACACTCCAGTAATATGGGCAAGGCATCGAGGGGATGAGGACAGGCTATTCCCAGAACTGCCTGGTGAGAGGGTGAGAGGCTATGGCAGCTTCCATAAGCTGGAATAGCAGAAGACCACTTACTGGTTTCCTTTGGTTCAGCAGCTTTCACAAACATTGATTTAGAATGGAAGTGGAATTAGAATTAGAATAGAATAGGTTCTAGTTCCAGTTGGAAGATACCTACAGTGATCATCTAGTGTGACTGTCTAACCCCTCCGGTGCTGACCAAAATTTAAAGCATATCACAGAAGCACAGAATGGTAGGGGTTGTAAGGGACCTCTGGATATCATCAAATACAACCCCCCTGCCCAAGCGGGATCACCCGGGGCAGGCTACACAGGAATATTTGTGACCATTGCATACATCTCATCCTATTACAGGGCTCCACGGAAAAGAGCCTGACCCCATCTTCTTGATACCCATCCTTCTTATATTTGTAAAAATCTATAAGATCCCTGTAGTAGGGGATATTAGGAAGGGCATTTTCCATCTTTTTAAGCACTGACAGGCATGGGACATCAACAACCTTTCTAAGGAGTTGGTTCCAGATTTCCACTGCCATCTTGGTAAAGGAATGACCCCATAATTGAGACCTGAGGAGCATTCAGGTGCTCAGCCACTAGCCAAACATAGCCACATTCATTACAAAGCCTCAAACCCTGCTGCTCAGGGCTATTTTTTGAACTTAGTCTTTGAACAAGACCACAAAATTTATCTACCTCTTTCATCTCCTCCCATTTCCAGTTAACCAAGTTTCCTTTAACTGTAAAAGAAAAAACATAAAAGTGGCAAACTTCCAATAAAGGAGGTAATATATAATTAAAGTAAAATAAGCAAGGAGTGGAGAAATATGACAAGCAATTAAGACATACATCACAAATACAAATAAGCTTAAAAATTTTTTTTTAATAGCTATGATTTGAACACGACGTTACAAATCACTTCAAAGAATCACATAATAACAGTTACGCATTGGAAGGGACTTCAAAAGATCATATAGTCCAACTCCCCTGCCAGAACAGGATCACCTAGAGCAGGTCACACAGGAATGTGTCCAGGTTGGTTTTAAATGTCTCCAAAGAAGGAGACTCCACATCCCTCCTGGGCAGCCTGTTCCAGTCCTCTGTCGCCTTCACCATGAAAAAGTTTTTCCTTACATTTACATGGAACCTCCTATGTTACAGCTTGCACCTGTTGCCCCTTGTCCTACCACTGGACATCACTGAGAAGAGCCTGGCTCCATCTGCGTGACACCCTAAATATAATTATAAACATTAATGAAGTCACCTTTCAGTCTCCTCCAAGCTAAAGAGACCCAGCTCCCTCAGCCTTTCCTCATAAGGGAGATGTTCCACTTCCTATCATCTTGGTGGCTCTGTGCTGGACTACAACCAGCAGATCTGTTATACTGATCCTTTACAATCACAGGCAAAAATTACATGATGCCATAAATGAATAGTATAGAACCATGTGGTAACATGCCATAGAAATACTTTTGTACTCTGCACTGCATTTGAAGTTTTCTCCCATGTAAATAATTTTTACATTTTGAAACTCTTAAGCATGTATATTTATGACTATAACACCAGATTGCACCCATCGGTGGTCACAGCTCAGCAGCAGAGTGTAGCACCAGCCCAGGAAATGAAGGTGCTCAGCTCCATGCTAGCTCACACCATAATGTAGCATTCCCAGTTAGCACTCAGCTGCTTACATTCAGTCTCTCACATTTTTAATCTATTTTCTCAAAGCTTTAGCTGACTGAACCTCAAATAAACATCTTCTAGGATTCTGGAGGAGAGAAATACCAAGATAATAAAGGGCTATCTCTCTGAAGCACATAATAAGTCACACTATCAGCATCATCTACACCTAAGTAGACATAAGATATTAAAAGCTTGTGTATGTTTAATTTAATGTAACAAGGAGTCTATTGCTACTGGAAACTACTGATAAGAAAGACCCTCTCCTCCCCACTCACACACTTAACTGCTTTAAATAAATTTGAAGATGTAAGATTCTCCACTGTGTATGCATATTTCTCTACCAAAGTTTCTGTGTACAGGACAGTTCTTTCACAGTTTCTGAATTCAGTTACTGCAGACAGGATGCAGCAATGATATCTCATCTGAACCGGCTGTGCACTCACTATCTTGGATGATTTCAAGGTCAGCACAGCAGAAATTCTAAATAAGTTGCAATGACTCAAACCCAATAAATCCTGGGGTCCAGATGGGTTTTATCCAAGGTTGTTAAAGATAGTAAGAAGAATGTAGACTGGTGGCAGTAATCCTGGAAAATTAGATTATTATGAAGAGGATTTGGAAGCTACAGGAGAAGTAAGACTGACATACAAAAATGTAGCAAGCGGAATAATACAAGTTACTTAAAATGCATGCAAAATAAATGCAATACATTTGAAACTGGTATGAAAACACCTGCTAGAACCACAGTTACACAATAAATAAGCCCCTCCACAAGATTACTCCTAGCTAAATCCATTCAATGGCAGGCTTCCCACTCTGAAAAGGAGACTCCCTCCTCACTCCCATTTTCAGCCAAGATCATCAACAACTGCTTCAAGAGCAGTCTGTTAAACCCTGCCACAGAGGCTGAAAGCAAACTGTCTATGACCTTCCAGGATATCTCCAAGAAAATGAATTAATAAAAAGGAGGAGAAGGACCTTTGCACTGCTGATTGAATTTCTCCCTCAAATGATACTGAATTTCTAGGAAAGAATATTTTAAGAGTTTTAGGAGATCATATTTGATATGTATAACATAAGGGAAAATCATAGGAAAAGCCATGTGTTTTTTTCAGTGTCACCTACTATCTTTTATAGGGGTTTCATTAGCTCTAACAGTAGTAAGATTCTGCTTTTTTTTTATTTATTTTTGATTCTGATAGTTTTTGACATAATTTCTTTCTAAAAAATTACAGAATGATACCCTGATTGTTAGCCTGCCTATGGTAAGGAATGGCAAGCCCTGAAATCAGGAGGAAACTAAGAAAGCTTTAAGCACGTAGGAAGGATGAAGCAGGTCCTGAACATCTTGGTAATCTGCTGGCTGTGGGATGCTGAGAATTCTCAGGACTCAATGAAGCTACTTTTCAATCATAGAATGGTTTGGGTTAGAAAGACCTCAAAGACCGTCTAGTTCCAAATCCCCCTCCCATGGGCAGGGACACTTTCCACTAGACCAGGCTGCTCAAAGACCCATCCAACCTGGTATTGAACACTTCCAAGAAGAGGCTTCCACAACCTCTCTGGGTAATCTGTTCCAGTGCCTCACCACCCTCACAGTGAAGAATTTCTTCCTTATATCTAATCTAAACCTACATTCTTTCAGTTTAAAGCCATTACCCCTTCTCCTATCACTACATGCCTTTGTAAAAAGTTCCTCTCCATCTTTTCTGTAGGCCCCCTTTAGTTACTGGAAAGCTGCTACAAGGTCTCCCTGAAGCTTTCTCTTCTCCAGTATGAACAACCTCAAGTCTCTCAGCCTTTCCTTAATTTACTGTACATCAGTAATTCAATTAACACTAAAAAGATGTAGATCCATGCAATCACACCTGCCAATTTCTGCTTTTAGGTTTTCTGAGGTTACATGTGGAGTATCTTGTACTGAAAATAATTTTTGTTTTCTAGACAAATCAATACATCCATAGATCATCCATGTTGTCTATTTTTTTTTTCCTGCAAATATGAATAAATTGTTTGTTGATTTCTCAGCATGTTTTCTGCTTTCTTTTTCCTCTTCCTTTGCATGGATACTGCTGGAAAGTCTAAAAGAAAGCAATGAAAGTAAGTTGTCTTATCTGGATTTGTGATAGTTTGAGGCTCTGGACTGGTTAAAATTTTTTGTCATTTTAATTTTGATGAGAGTATGTGGAAAGAAATGTAATGTTATTTGTGTGAATGATAATTGAATGGATATAACATTTAATGGGAAATATATCCACTTTTAATACTGGGAAGTCCCAATTCTGACTGAATTATTCTTTATTTGAAAAAAATAGTTGAAAGTAAGAGACTATTTCTGCATGAAAACACTCTTCTACCAAAAAGTCTCATGCAGTCATTATCATCAGTGCCATACTACTACTGATGGTAGATCATTGTAACAATTTTCTGGAGATCAGTGTAAATTTGATTCAGCCTAACTGTGTTTGAAACTGTGGGCTGTTTGTCTGAGTTTTTTTTTTTTTTTTAACATTAGCAATGTAGCTACTTCTTGGTGAAGTAAAGCATAAACTCCCTAAAGTTTCAAATTACATATTTTAGGTACATCACATTTAAGAGTATTCTGGAGATTCTGGTACTGTATTGTTAAAATGCCAGGAAAATCTGGAAATAAAATTAATGACTTTTTCCAAAGGAACATGTTACATTGAAGTTACAAGAAGAAAGGAAACAAATCTGTCCCGTTTCATACATTTAATAAAATGTTTGAAGAATAAACCTTAAATTAGCTTGAAATTCTTCCCAGAAGAATGGAAGTATATGAAGAGCTATTTTATAATTTTCTTGACACTTTTGTACATAGGAAGGCAACTGTTTATGCCAAGGCAACTATAGATGCAATCCTGTGAATATAAGCAATTTAAAAACATAGCTACATTACTGCTTCCTTGAAAGCAAATTAATGGGAAAAAAAAGAAAAAGTTGTATTGTTTCTTTATTTTGTTACCTTACAATTTCTCTACAGAAATACTTTTCTAGATGACTGATACTGTTACGAAACATGGAGAGGATTAACCTGCTCTTGCTCAAGTGTGTGTTCCAAGTTAGCCAGTAACAACACACAGAGGGTGGGTAAGGGGTCATACTTTCCTATGAGATGTATCTAAGATTAATGAATTGTTCCCTCAGTACTGGAGAGACCATACAGGATGGGCACCTAGTTTTGAAGCCACACTAATAAAATTATTATATAAATTTGTATTGCATACTATCCTTAAATTAGCTTCCATTACTGAAACTCATTGATAGGCTAAATTAACTTCTCAGTGACAACTGTAAGTTTTCTTTCATAATGTTAATTTCCTTAATTCTGTTGTCAAAATTGGACAAAAAAAATTGAAGTCATATTGATGCATGTTGAAATAGCAGCTACAGCAAGAGTCAAATGTTCTAGTCTTGAGGGTAATATGCTGCCTGTCAAGAGATTTGGCTACAGAAAGCAGCCAGGCATCATCTTACAACCTTAAGATTGTTTTGGTTGGTTGGTTGGTTGTTTTTTTGCTTGTTTTTTTTGTTTGTTTGCTTGTTAAAAAAAAAAGGAAAAAAAATTAATCTGACTTGGGAAATGACTGGTGAACATGAAATTCCTCCTTAAAATTCCTGAGATTAAGGTATCTGAGGCACTTTTTAGCCCTACAGCTTTATTTAAAAATCCTGGAACTCTGTTTCTGGTTTTCTTATTTTCCCATGCTCTGTCCTTCATCTATAGATTATCACTTTTCCAAAGAACTGAAGCTATAGTCTCCTTTTGGTTCTAGACTTATTTAATTGAAGTTTTTGTTTTCTAGATCCAGGTCTGTTTCTCTAATTAGTTTTCTTGAAATTCAGGATGTTAGTACAAGGTCTGCAAGGATAAAATAAAACTTAGTTGTATGTGTTTCCCACCTCCTTCCTCTAGCTACTTTTAGTAGGATTGCCATCCTTCCTGTCATTCAGACACAGTTTCAGCATAATTTGTGATTTGCATAATTTTCCTTGCATATGATGTGTGACTATAAGTCTTGTTCTGGCTGTCATCTTGTCCTGGTTTGAGTGAAAACAGAACTAATTCTGTTCAGTCATTTCACTTTCCAGTTCAGTACTTCTAACTAACTGCACTGTCTGAAGTTTAGCAGCCTGTTTTCCCAGGCAGTGTCTGCTGCTGGCAGTGAGAACACCCCATGGTTAGA
>JANHGN010149556.1:0-10220 GCA_024605025.1 Megaceryle maxima | reverse complement strand
GGTCCTGCTGGCCCCATCAGTGCTGACACAGCCAGGGTGCTGGTGGCTTCTTGTCCCCCTGGGCCCTCTCTGGCTCATCTCCAGCCGCCTGGCCACCAACCCCCTCAGGGCCTTTCCCACCCGGCAGTTTCCAGCCACTCTGCCCCAGCCTGGACCAGGGCCGGGGGTTGTGGTGACCCAAGGGCAGGATCCGGCCCTTGGCCTGGTTAAACATCCCATTTAGCCTGGGCAGAGCCCTCTGAAGAGCCCCACACTCCTCTGGAGAGCCCCTGACCCCTCTGATGAGAGGACTCCAACAGGTACCAGCTGTGTCAGGTCACCATGGTGCCTGCAGAGCCAAGTCTTGTGTGCTGAGTGAGCTCATCCGTCTGTGACATCATCTCAGAACCACCCCTGCCCGGCACCTGCTACTGGGGATCCCCTGTCTGCTCCCAGTGTCCCGTGGAGAGGCCCAGAGCTGCCACCTGGCACGTGGCTCACGTTGGCGATCAGGGCAGCTCAGCACCGGGGCCACCATGGAGCCCAGCGGCCGCACGCAGCGTGTGGGGCTCTCGCTCTTCACCTGCTACAACCAGCTGCGGCAACAGATCCAGGCTCTGCTGGCGGAGAACGAGGAGCTGACTCGGATGGTGGCACGGCTCAAGGAGCAGCGGCACCTGCGGTACGGCCTGATCAGTGCCTTGCCTGCCATGGCGCCCAGCTCAGCACCCCCCGCTGCCGTCCAGTCTGCTAGAGGACACTTCGCCTTCCCCAGCCCAGGTGGGGGTGCTCAGCTGGCCCCACGGTGGTCCCGGGCACCTGGTGGGTGCCACAGCCACAAACAATGCCCCTTCCTCCCACAGACGCTATCCCAGAGGTGGATCTGGCATCAGCGGGGCAGAGCTCAGTGTTGCAGTCTCCACCCCAGGAGTCCACCCAGGTCCCACTGGCCCACACTGCGACCCTGCCTTCACTCAACAGCCTCGACTTCAGCACTGGGACGTTCTGTCCTGGCATCAGAAGACGTACTGGGGGGCGAGGGGCAGGGGCGTCCCATGGGAGGGAGGGTGGTGGGTTGAGTCTTGTCCCATCCCATCTCCATGTCATTCCCTCCTCATTCTCATACCTATGCCATCCTACTCCATCCCATCCCACCCCCATCTCATCCATATCCCAGTTCATTCCATATCATTTCATCCCATCCTATCCCATCCCCAACCTCATCCTCATCCCATTCCACCCTACCCCATCCCCATCCCATCCCAGTTCATCCTACCCGTTCCCTGGCACTCACTTGATGCAGCCCTGACCCTGCCTCCCCTCTCACCCCCTCATCTGCTTTGGCTGCCCCGGCCACTCACCACCCCCAGCGCTCTTCTGGAGCTTCCCATCCCTGGACCTGACCCACCCCAGCCTGCAGCACTCGGAGCTGCATCAACCAAGTACCAGGGGCCCAGCACCGGCACCAGCTGAGCCGCTGCAACCACCACCACCGGATCAGCAAGCAATGGAGTCGCAGGCACAGGCAGTACGCAGTGCCAGCCGCCCAGCCTCCAGCCATGACCCGGCAAAGAGCTCCAACCCGCCAGGTGAGTGCTGGGACGCAGTGCCACTGGGGTGCACAGTGCCCCTGGGGCCAGTGGGGTACATGGTGTCCGTGGGGTTCCACCTCCGCACGCCCTCCCACTGGCTCTGGGATGGTGAGGACAGCGAGGTCACCCTGTGCTGGGGGACACCAGGGTGGAGGGGTCACACAGAGAGGCCAGGGGGGTGTGGGCTCACCAGGCCAGTGGCACTAGGTCTGTGTCAGGGTGGGGGTAAGCACCCAACGCCGGCAGCTCCTGCAGATGCCCGGCAGCCGGTGTTGGAGCATCTGGTGGGTGAAGTCGCCTTTCAGCTCGACCGCCGCATCCTCAGTGCTGTCTTCCCGAACCGCGGATGTCTCTACGGCTTCACCGTCGCAAACATCCCCGAGAAGATCATGGCGGTAGGTTTGGTGTGGAGCCCGTGTGCCCCAGTTCCCCAGTTCCCCTACCCGCTCGGCCTTCCACAGGCGCCGGCAACCGATGGTGAGCGCTGTGGCTCTCCCTGCAGATGGCCCTCAGCACAAAGACGCCAAGCTTCGACGAGAAGCAGTGCGTCGGGGCGGCCCGGCGCTACGTCGCCGTAATGGCGCGGCTGCAGATGATGGGCTACGACCCCGCGGTGCACCCTGCCTTCGCCGAGTCCCTCGTCAACACTTACGGCTTCCTGATGGAGCCGCTCAGCCCCGAGGCCCGCGCGCAGTTCAACGCCACTGTCCTGCACCGCGCCATCACCGAGACGGTGCCGGTGACAGCACAGGAGGACGCGCTGGTGCTGCTCATGTGCCTGCTGGAGATGGCGCGGCTGGACGGGCAACCCCTCTTTCAATGATGAGTGGCTCAGCTGGTGCCAGCCCCTGACACCAGCACCGGCACCAACCAGAGCTTTGCACCGGGCAATAAACCAGCCCCAGCACCCTTGCTGTCATGTGTATTGGCTACTCTGGTGGCATCACAAATGCCACTGTTGTCTGCTTGGGGCCACCCTGTGGTGGGCAGCAGTGCCAGGGCACTGGCAGTGCTACCGTGTCATAGGTGGCCATGCCAGGGTGGCAGGGGAGGTCATGCCGTGGTCAAGGCCACGGTCGTTCTCTTTTGGTTGCGGGCAGGGGAAGCTGGTTGGATGCAGAAGTGAGAGCTAGGAACTGGCACTTGGGATGCCCCTGGTGCCACAGTGTGGGGACCTCCAAGAGGAGCCCTGAGAGGAGCCCCTGGAGTCTCGTCTCCCCCCATGCCATGGCACAACCAGGGCAGGGCTGTGGTGGGGGTCACATTGTGGCTGGGGTATCATTGTGGCTGGGGTATCACTGTGTCTGGGGTCTCACTGTGGCTACCTTGGACCCTTATGCAGGGCAGTACCAGGGAGTGGAGGGGCCCAGGCCGGGCTGCTAGGGGTGAAGGGGGTGGAGGGACCCCTCTTCCTGCCATGTCAGGAAGGGGAAGCGGCAGCAGGAAACAGAGCTGCTTGGGGCCAACCTGGCAGAGGGGCAACCACCTGCAGGGCTGTGTTGTGCTGGGCTGTGCCGTGACAGTGGAGCCGGTGTCCCTCGGGCAGGGGCACGAGACAGCACTCGGGTAGGTAAGGGGAAGGGGCATTGACCCCCGCGCTGGGGTGTCGGGGGGGTCAGCCCTACAGGTGCCGGCCAGGGTGCAGCCATGGTGCAAAAGGTGCCACAGTGAGTGGCACAGCTCCTGGCCGCTTCCTCACCCAATCTACCCCCTCCTCACCCAGCTGCCTGGTGCAGCCACGTGGTGGGACGCGGCAGACAAGGGGTTACCGCCCTGGGAAAAACCAGCCGTGGGTGTTCACCGGCCGGGCAAGGTACAGCGCCGGTCGCTCAGTCACCGCTGGCTCTGCCACCACCGCCGCCCGACCCTCGCCCAGCACGCGGTTTGCAGCACAGCCCGGCCTGCAGGTGGGAGCTGGGGGCTGCCGGGGTTGGCGGCAGCGGGCGGCGTTTGCCACGCACCCGCGGCAGGAATGCGGCCAACCGGCCGGCCGGCCTGGGGCGGATGATAGCAGCCAGGAACGGCTGGGGTCACGGGTAATTAGGGCCCGGTGAGGCGGCGAGCGGATGTTTGTGACCTGTTGAGCTGCCGGCAACGACGTGAGGAGCCCGTGGCGTGCCCCTAGCCTACAGTGGCCGCGAGGTGACGGTGGTGGCCCCTTGGGGGTAGGCGGAGGCATCGGTGCCATCAGCGATGGCCCCCAGCACCGCGGGGCGCGGAGGTGAGTGGGGGATGTCTGGGGACGTGGCATGGCCCCAGGGAGCAGCACAAGCCACCGCGGCAGGATGGCACGGGCAGGGATCCGGTGTGGGCAGGGATCCGGCACGGGCAGGGAGCCAGAACGGGCAGGAAGCCAGGGCAGGCGGTTTGGTGACTGCCTGGCCCTCGGGGAAGGGGCAGCACCAGCAGCACTAGGACATGGTGCCACTTGCCCCTCGGTAACCAACGGCCACTGCAAGAGGCAGGGCCAGGACAGAGGTGCTGACCAACGCGGTGTGGTTAGTGCCCGTCCGTGGGGAGGGCTTGGCTGCCGCACCCTCTGGAACTGGTTGCTGGGCAAACAGAGCCCTTGAGGCACCGTGTGCCAGGGCAAAGCTGCCAGCACCACGAGGCAATGCCTGGTGCTACTGCTGGCACCATGTGGCAATGCCAATTCCAGCTGCTGGCACTGTAGGGCAATGCCCCATGTTGCTGCCGGCACCATGTGGCAATGTCAGTTCCTGCTGCTGGCACAGTAGGACAATGCCCGGTGCTGCTACTGGCACCACCTGGCAATGCCAATTCACAGAATCACAGACTGTTCAGGGTTCAAAGGGACCTCAAAAGATCAAGTCCGACCCCCCTGCCAGAGTAGGGTCACCTCGAGAAGGTCACACAGGAATGAGTTCAGGTGGAGTTTGAAGGTCTCCAGAGAAGGAGACTCCACAACCTCCCTGGGAAGCCTGTTCCAGGCTCTGTCACCATCACTGTGAAAAAGTTTCTCCTTACACTTCCATGGAATCTCCTGTGTTCCAGCTGCACCTGCTGCCCCTTATCCTATCATTGGACATCACTGAGCAGAGCCTGGCTCCAGCCTCCTGACACTCACCCTTTACACATTTATAAACATCAGTGAGGTCACCCCTCAGTCTCCTCTTCTCCAAGCTAGAGACTCAGCTCCCTCAGCCTTTCCTCAGCAGGGAGATGTTCCACTCCCTTCACCATCTCTGTGGCTCTGTGCTGGACTCTTTCAAGCAGTTCCCTGTCCTTGAACTGAGGGGCCCAGCACTGGACACAATGTTCCAGATGCAGCAATATTCCTGCTACTGGCACCATGTGGCGATGCCAATTCCCACTGCTGGCACCACAGGGCACTGCCTGTTGCTCCTGTTGGCACTGCCAGCACGATGCCCGTGTCACCCTGCAAGATCAGTGTCCATTGCCTGTGCTGCAGGGCAGTGCTGGCTGCCCTGGTTACCAGGGCAGAGCCCACTGGCTCCACCAGTACCATGGGGTTGATGCATGGGGCAGCTGTCAGTACCAAACCCTCTGGGTGACAACTGAGGGGTGCAGGGACCCTGGCACAGCCGTGGTGCCACCACCCAGCTGGCCCCACACACTCACGCCCCTGTCACAGCAAATGACCTGCCTGTGAGAGCTGGTGGTTCCGGCACAGCCGGGAAGCGTTGGGAGCTGGGGTGAGTCAGTCCCAGCCACCCACGGCACCAGGGGCAGAGGGCCATGCCAGGGTGGTAGACATTGGGCCCCACAGCTGGGCCCCATAGCGGGGGCATCCCTGGGGGGTCCTGTCCAGCTCCCAGTGCTTCCACTGGTGCTGGAGCTGGAGCAGCCCTGGCCAAGAGCTCTGAGCTGGTGGGTGAGGGTGGGGCAGCCCCATAGCCATGGGGGGCTCAGGACCCCCAGCCCATGGCAGCCCAAGGCTCCACCGTGACCAGTATCCCTAGTGACCCCAGGGACCCCATCAATCCCACTGTTCCCAGTGACTTCAGCATCCCCTGGTGTCCTCCAATGACCCCAGCTTCCCCAGTGACCCCATTGATCCCAGTGTCCCCCTCCATCCCCAGAATCCCCCAGTGTCCCCAGTGACCCACATATCCCCAGTAACCCCATCGATCCCAATGTCTCCAGTAACCCTGAGATACCCAGCATCCCCAGTGACTCCAGCATCCCCCAGTGTCTCCAACATCCCCAGCATGACCCCACACTGGGCACGTGCAGGCAGGGTGGCAATGCCATGGGGCTGCCAAGTCAGGCAGGAGTCAGGAGGGGGTCGGGCAGGAACTGGGCAGGAACTGGGCCCAGTCAGGCTGGAGTCACCAGCCACCGTGGTGCAAGGTGTTCCCGGCCGGTGGCGCGGCCGTGGGGCACAGAGGCGTTGGGGAACCCGTTGGGCCAGTCCCAGCCTCACCAGTGTTGCTCTTGCTGCGGCTCAGCTGCCGTGTCCCGTGTCCTGTGTGCTGCATCCTGTGACGGCAGGGCCACAGGGCTGGCGGTGAGGGAGGCTCAGCAGCCCCTGCACCCCCACGAGCCTGGCGAGCAGGTGAGAGGGGTCAGAGTGAGGAGACAGGCGGTGGCACAGGGGTGAGGGCAGCCAGGGCCAGGGCTCCTGGTCAGCACCAAAGGTATCAGTGGTGTGGGGGAAGGTGCCACCAGGCACCGCAGGGTACCCCGCAGGGGGGAGGCGGGGGGTGGGTGTGCACCAGCCCCACTCCAGCTTCGCCAACCCCCCCGCACAGGTGCTGCCATGATGGCGGAGTGACGCGGGGGATGATTCCCGGGGACAGTCCTGACCTGACAGTGGGAAGTTCCCACGGCAGCGGCTTGGCTGTGGTGGCCTGTACGGGCTCGGGGAGAGAGGGTCCCTCTCCTGGCTGTGCTGCCCCCGACCCTGGGTCTTGCTCCCGCAGGTGGACCCGGCAGGAGGGAGCAGGGGGACGCCGCGGTTCCCCTCAGCCCCCTGCCTAGCCCTGCTGCACCCCAGGACATCCCGGCCATGCTGCTGCGGGAGTCCCCCTTCCCCAGCCGGGCACTGGTGGCACTGGACTACCTGGCTGAGGGGCTACTGGCCCCCAGCTTCTGGGCTCTCAACCGCCTCCTGGACCTGCGGCCAACGACAGCGGAGCAGAGGCGCCAGCGACAGCGGTGGTGTGGGAGGTGCCGCGGCTGCACCGGGCAAGTAGTGGCCGGTTTGGCGTTGGCCGTGGCGCTGCTGTTCTCGCTGCCACCAGCCACGCTGGGGCTGTTGCTGTGGCTGCCAGTGCAGGCGGCTCGGCGACCCTTTGCCTACCATCACGCGGCCGGCACAGCATCAGCAGAGCCGTGGGACCCCCAACGGCGCCGGATGTTTACCTTCATCAGTGCCAACGTCTGCCTGCTGCCCAGCGGCCTGGCCAAGTTCAGCAACCTGGGCCAGACACCAGAACGCGCCGCCTACATTGCCCGTCACCTCGTCCCAGCTTCACCTGCCTCCCCCGGCACCAGCCTGGTTGACCCGCAGGGGCATGGCAATGCTGACAGCTACGGTGGAACCCTCTGCGCTCCACGTCAGCCCCCTGGCACTGTGACTGTGGAGGTGGCCGAGCCGGCGTCAGCCAAGCCAGTGTCGGTGCCTCTGGCTGAGCGTTTCCCGGCAGATGCCGACTTCATCTGTCTGCAGGAGGTTTTTGACGCTGGGGCTGCCGCTGTCCTGTGCCGGCGCTTGGGCGGCACCTTCCCACACATGGTGTCGGATGTGGGCACCCGTGGGCTGCAGGGCTGCCGTCTGAAGCTATTCGGCAGCGGGCTCTTCCTGGCCAGCCGGTACCCACTGCTGGCCGCCTGCTACCACAGCTTCCCCAATGGCGCCCGCGAGGACGCCCTGGCTGCCAAGGGGCTGCTCATCGTCCAGGTTAGCAGGAAACACCTCCCCCAACCCCACCCCACCACCTGATTCTGCCAGATTTTACCAGATTTTGACATATTTTGTGCCACAGATGCTGCTAGGCCGGGCACAGGGTCGGCGGCTCGTGGGCTACCTTAGCTGCACCCACCTCCAGGCACCTGCAGGTGAGTTGGGGTCCTGCTAGCAGCTGGAGTTCAGGCACTGGGGGTTCCCAGCAGCATTGGTGATGCTGTGTGTGCCCCATAGGTGATGCTGGCATCCGGGACAAGCAGCTGACGCTGGTGCTGGGGTGGCTGCGGCAGTTCCAGGAGGCGCAGGAGCAGCGCGGGGACGTGGTGGCTTTTGATGTCCTCTGCGGGGACCTCAACTTTGACAACTGCTCCCCAGGTGGGGACACAGACACAAGGGGGGACACATGGATGGAGTGTGACAACGGAGATGCATCCCTGTCCCTGTCCCCATAGGTGATCAACTCAACCAGCGGCACTGGCTCTTCAATCTGTACCGGGACCCCTGCCGCCGGGCACCTGGGGAGGATGAGCCCTGGGCCATAGGTGGGACCTGTCCCCTTGTACCTTCCCCTCAACCCTGACCCCCAGCCCCTCCCTGGGACACCCCAGTGGTGGGGGATGCAGCGGGGGTCCTTCTCACCACTATCCCTGTCACTGCCACAGGGACCCTGCTCAACTACCTCAAGCTCTATGAAGAGCCTGTGTCCACCCCAGAGAAGCTCCGGAGGTGACGGGTTTGGGGACACGGGGAAGGGACAAGGGGAATGCTCTGGGTGGGAGAGGGTCCCCATGGGAAAGACCACCCCCAGACCAGAGAGGGAAAGGGGACAGGGGTCCAGCCAAGGCAGCCTGTGTGGGGAGGGGGTAATGCCATGACAGGGGTCCCTCTTGTCCTCATGTCACTGTGTCCCTGTGCCACCACCTCCCCATGCCACCATGTCCTTGTTCCACCACATCCCAGTGCCACAGTGTTCCCCCCTGTAGGACACTAGAGCAGCCATGGGGCCGGCACCAGTTCCTGGCGGGCCCGATCCTGTCCACAGGGCAGCCAGACCCAGCATCGCGGGGCCCTTGTCAGGGCCGGCGCGTGGACTATATCCTGCACCGCCTGCACCACGGGGCTAAGCCACTGCGCACGGTGAGTGCTGGGGAGGTGGGGGGTGCCATGCACCCCTGGCCATGCCCCTGCCCTGACAGCCGCTGTCCTGACAGGAGGTGGCCAGCATCTCCTTCATCACCCAGCTGGCCACACGCTCCGATCACCTGCCGCTGGTCCTGCGCCTCGACGTGGCACCCGACACCCCCTGAGCCGCTGATGCAGCCCACCCAGCACCGGCACAACTGCAGAGGGCCCGCACAAGGCGGGTGGTGGGACCCCATGGGGATGGCTCCTGGGCCATCTGTGGGGCTGGAGTGGGCACCATGGGGTGGCTTCAGTGCTGGTGGTGCTGGTAGACAGACCCTGGGTGCTGTGGCACTGGTGTGGCACTGGTCTGGCAGTGGTTCAGCACAGGTCCAGTAGTGGCCTGGCACTAGTCTGGCACTAGTCTAGTAGTGGTCTGGCAGCAGTTCAGCAGTGCTCTGGCAGCAGTCTGGAACTGGTCCAGCACTGGCCCAGCAGTGGTTCAGCATCGGTCCAGCAGTGGTTCAGCACTGGTCCAGCAGTGCTCTGGCACTGTTTCGACATTGGTTTGTCACTTTCTGGCACTGGCCCGGCAGTGCCAGTGTCAATTTCAGCAAGGAGCAAAATAAAGCCCCCAATCGAAGCAGTGGGATGTGCCCGAAGGGTCTTTATTGGAAGGCACCAAGGTGGGGTAGATGGGGGGGTGGAGGGGAGGGAAGAGCCCCCTGAGCACTGTAGAGCTGCCACATGGGGGGTGACCCTGTGGGCCCCTCAGCCTCGGGGTGGGTGGGGGAGAGGGGGCTGTGTTGTGGAGATGGGAGGATGCCCCGAGGAGCGTGCATATGGGGAGGGGGCTGCCCTACAGACTGTGTGTATCTGTGGGGGTGTGGGGCTGCCCTCTAGACTGTACGTATTTGGGGGGGCTTCCCTCTACACTGTGCGTATTGGGGGGGGTGCTGCCCTATAGAGTGTGCGTACTGGGGAGGGCTGCCCTATAGACTGTGCGTTTCGGGGTGGGGGGGCTGCCCCCTAGAGTTTGTATAGCTGGGGTCGGGGGCTGCCTTATAGACTGTGCCTATCTAGGGGAGGCTGCCCCACAGCATGTACCTTGGGGCTGGGGGGCTGCCCTATGGCCTGTGCATATCTGGGGGCATCTAGGGGGAGGGAGGGGCTGCCCTCTGGCAGGGCCCCTCAGACGGCCTCCTGCGCCCGCCGATACTCAAAGACGCTGCCGCGCTCAGCAAAGCTCCGGGGCCCTGGCAGCTCTGTGGGGTCCCCCCCGGCACCGTCACTGGTACCATCATCATCATCGTCACCGTCCCCAAGGGTGCCGAAGCCGCCCCCACCAGGGGTCAGCAGGCGGAAGACATCCTGTGGTGGGAAGCATATGGGTGTTGTGGATGCTGGGGTTGCTGGGAGGGGTTTATGGGGTTGTGGGGGTCCCTGTGGTGCTCACCCCAGGCTCCACTGGCACCGAGGTCTTGGCACCCAGGCTGATGGTGCGGCCGTCACGACGCAGCAGCAGGTTGAGCCCCACGGCGCCTGGGCTGCCCCCTGAGTGGGGGGGACGAGGGGGTCAGGGGGTGTGGGGGGACCTATGGGGGGCAGGGGGCCACCGGGGCTGTGGGGAGCGA
>JANHGN010149555.1:0-10221 GCA_024605025.1 Megaceryle maxima | reverse complement strand
TTGTTTTAAAACCTGTGGTTTAAAAAAGAAAAAAAAAAACAAAAAAAAAAAAGATATTAAAAAAAAAAAAAAAAAAAAAAAAAAAAAAGGTTTGCAAGCACATGAAAATATAGCCTTACAAGTGAACTAAAACTGAGGAAAACCAAAGAGCTACAAAGAAACATATGATTTCATGTAATTTTCATCCTATCACCTACAAATTTACAGTTTATTAGCAAGGTTCAGTATCTTTAGGCACAACCCAGACATATTTTTCTCTTTTACATGAATTCTGAAATTTTTATTTAATGAATTACCATTTGATAAGTAGTTCAGTAACTATTTTGTAAAATCCTATTTTGCCTATTGAATGCTGGGCACATGTTAACACACACAGACATCCAACCCACCTGTAAAAATAGAAAAAAACAACTTGGGGATCACTGCAAAGGGTCATTGCTTGTCTTAAAAGGATAAAAGGTTCTCCAATTTAAAAAAAAGAAAAAGGGAAATAGGAGCAGTGTTTCACCATAAGGAATATTCATGTGTAATCTCATATTTGTATTCAGCTGAACAGGAAATGAGCGCCAAGTTTAAACCACTTCAAGGCAAATATAGCAGTAAGTTAGTTTACCTCAAAGTGTTGGACCAAGGAAGCTAGCATTCCTGGCACTAACTTAAAGAGGATTAGAGGGGGTAAACCACTTTGTTCTAAGTCATCCACCAAATCAGTCGCAGAGTCAATATTAGATGCAAGGGCTGCTTACTACCATTAAGACATGGCTCTATCCATAAAAGCTTCCATTTTGATAGACTTTAAGAAGTGAACCTTAACTTGGCCTTACATTCAATATTCCCAAAAGGCAAAAAGTAAATCAACAAAACCAACAACTTTAACACACATCTGACCCAAGCTGCTTTAAATATAACATGACTTACAGGTAGCTATTACATGACATTTTTTACCACTCTTTTTGAAGCATGCTTAAAATTCTGAGTTAGTACTTGAAGATTTAGACATAACTATATGTATACATTTTGTCAGTCTCAGCCTTATTAAGCATAGTGACAAACTGTAATAATTTTTGACATATCAGATTTATGAGACAGTTTTCTCAACTGGAAGATAGCCAACCTTTTTCTCCCAGTAATAAAAAGTCCAGGAAGTTAAGGGAGAGAGAGCACTTTAAAAATAATAACAAAATGCTTAAGAGTATGAGTTCTCTGAACAGCACACAACTTGTCTCATTACTAAAACAATGAATGAAAGATGATGAAGCAGTAAGAGGCAGACCTCATCCAACATGTACTTAGATCACAGCATGAGACCTGCAATTATCACTAGACTGTTAGCAGCAATGGAATGAAGTCATACTGACTAGAGATATTACAGTTCAGTACATTTATATAGACATTATACAGGGTTAAGTGGTAGGGAGCACTTAACCTTTCTCCAAGATGTGACAGCACTAGAGATTACTAACATATTTCCTACCTGCTTTCTTTGAGCAAGGTATCAAATACTGCCAGGTTTTTTTCTAAGTAAAACTTACTTGCAAGTCTTATACTAGTACACAGCCTTCCTAAAAAGCTATTAGCTCAAATATTCCTATATTGTTAAGTAAGTTTTCAGAAAAGTAGAGAAACTTTCACGCCTTTGATATGAAGATTTTTCTTCTGCACAGAGAAGAAAGGTGTCTGCATCTTCATGGCTGTGAAAGTGTAGGTTCTCTCTGCCATACATCTTAAAGGCCTGGCATGTCAATAGCATACTTATGCTGGAGTAGCAAGTGGATAGAGTTTCATATTATTTCATGATTGTGCTAGTCCAACTTCTATATCTAAAATTAAGGAGAAGGTCAAAAATCAGTGACAGCAGGGGTATCTAAACTCAAAATTCGATTTTGCCTACCCAAAAGCATCTACGGCTTTCCAGTATTTCTTCTACCTTCTAAAGGTCGTATTTGCCATGCAGTGTAATCCTTGCCTCCTACATAGAGGTGCTAATGACAACCACCTTTACATGCATCTAAAGCAACCCATTTTCCATTTCTTGGGAAGACTGCAAAAGGCAGACTCCCAGGGTCATCATTTGCACCTCACACATTCTTTCACAGAATGTTTAACAAAAAATGCCAAATGCTACTCAGTCACATTCTCCACTTCACCACTAAAGCTGCTGAAAAATATTCCTTTTCTTCACCCCCTATCTAACTTAACCCCTGCAGATATATCAGAAGCACAGCTGGTATTCTCTGGATATAATTAGATGCATGTGCTGGCATACCAATTACTAACATGAGGGATGGCCACTCATTACATCTGTCTGAAGCCTTAACCATCTTTCCCTAAAAATATCAATTGTTTCTGTGAACCATTATCCACAGATTTTGCCCACTGAGTGCTCTAACAAGAGTTCTGAGGCAAGTGCTTTCCACAGAAGAATGGTGCCACCAAAATAGCAACAGACACTCACAATGAAACTGACAGTAAACAGCTACTAAAACTGAAAGCCAGTTTGCAAAGGACACAGTGATGGAAAGAAGAGAGACTGGTATCAAATCATTTATGCAGTTACAGTCTGTGGTGGCTCCATAATGTCTCTGTCCAGCCCAAGGCACTATACAAAAACACAGGAAGATACCAGTCCTAATTAATAAGCTTATGATACAAAGAAAAGCTTCAATGAAATTTTGACACAAGTTTTTGGTGACCAAAATTTCAAGCCAATTCAGTTAAAATTTTACTTCAGTCTGGTCTATAACTAATTAGAACCAGCATGATCAGTAACTGACAGAAAAAATTAAAAATCAACTTAGTACACACTTTTCATAAGCCCAGAATTTTTTCCTCATTCACCTTCATGCAAAATTTGGTTTATGTCAAATTTCCACTTTTAAGCGCTCAGTGAAGCATGCTTTGTTTACCATGCATTTGGTCCAAACTGTCTTGACTGGCACTACAGTTTTTATTCACAAGGTCTCCAAATAAAGAAGAAGACCCTACAATTAATTAGAAGAACTACACAGGATGTTATCCTCTGTAAACTCTATGACTAGCTCAGTTCAAACAAGTTTCTTTGTTTCTCTAACACACAAAAAAGATTGGAAACAGAAATATCTACATTAATATCACTTATCATTTGCTCATTTGCACGATTCAGACTGTGTGTGTGCAGGCAGAAGGAAGATATATTAATATGTCAGATTTGCATGTGTGACATTTTCTACTTTTTTTTTCCTAGTTAACATTTTACTATTGTTGTATAATCTATTTCATGTCAGAAAAGATGCACACGATTGAGTTAATGCTTCTTTTGTCTCTCTGTTACAACCACAAGGAGCTGGTAAAATTATTGTGCGGTCTTAGCACTGTATTAGCAATTTCTCAGAGTTACTGTAAAACAAGTAACACCACTACAAGGGTTTAACACAGATCTGCTGGTAGTTGTTTATGCTGTGGACAAAATAACATACACACACACTCCCTCCCCTCATTCCTCCCATATCCAGTGCAACCACTGGGTCACCCTCTAGGAGGGATGGGTACCACCACAGCTAAGGTCAGATATATGGCAGACATCCTAGGAGAACACTAAACAACTGTATGCAGTCAAAGCACTACAGTAATTGTTGAGGATGATTTAACTGGTCTACCCCAGTTTTGAAAATTCAAGTCATTCCAAGATCCATCTCTTGTTTCTGTATCTCTCTGGCACAATGCTTCATTTCCGAATTCTTCTTATTGACAAAATTTTTCAAGTGACTTCACAATACATTTCACTGCATCCTGTGAGATACTCCATATTATTTTATCAAGCAGAAATCAGAACTTAACTAATGAACAAGGTAAAACTCATCTTTTTTAGAACTGGCAACTTCCATGTGTTTTTACAATTGTTAACTACCCACCTTACTCTCACATGCAATTAACAAAGTGTTCTAATGATATTTTCTGGCAAAAGGTATCAGCACCCCATAGTTCAAGATCTTCTAATCTTCACCAAGCCTTCTAATAAACTACCTTTGATAGAATACAAATAGAAACTGCTTTCATATTCTAACACAAACATTACTCACTCTATAGCATCTAGGAAAAGGTGATTAAATATTTCCACCTGCTTCTTGGTTCTGAATAAAGGGCAATTTTTCCAATACTTTTCTCAAGTCATCGATGTGATTATGCCACAAGACACTGCAAAACTTGAATTTGGGAATATAATAGATAGTCTAGCCTATTGAGTAGAGGTTGCTGCACAATGCAATAAAACACATAATGTAACCAAACCCTCTCCAAAATTACTTTTCACCTTAAATAGGCTGTTTCTCTTCTCCTCACAGTTCATACCAGGGCACAGATCCTTGCTCATGCCTTTCAGGAGTAGGTATTTTCTGCTCTCTGTGGCTGCTTCTAGCAGTAAGGTGAAGATGAGCTACCAGCAATTCTTGAGATTGTGAGGAAGCAGAACAGTTCTCAGCATCCTTAAACACCATCTCTCTTTGGCTGAGAAGCTGGGAAGACATAATCCAAGCACTCAAGACACCAGTGAATTGATAAGACTAAGACCTTGGCCTGTAAGAAAGCTCCATCTCCAGCTCTGACTTGTCAAAACTCCAAATGGAAGAGGAGGAAAAAGTGGAAGGGTAAAGTTTGGTCTATTACCATGTTTCTTAAATTACATCACAGCACTTACATGCATATGTAGAAGAAAGAATATGAAAATGAAGTAACTTATTCACAATTATACGATGAATAAGCAACAGAAACAAAATCTGAAGAACCCTTTTCCCTGTTCAGCTGATCACGTACACTACACACTGGGTGATGAAATGTCAAAGCATGTGTTTCTCACAGTGATGGTTTCTTCTAGGTTTTTATACTACCACTGTCTACATAAACCAGTAAACAAATACAATGAAAAATACCCCTTCTCACTACTCACTACGTACCTAATCTTATTTATTCACTTGCTTTTCTTATCTCCTTTATGGGGTATACAGCCCATTATGAAAAGCTTTCTAGCACAGTGAAATTATTTTGGCTTAAAAACAAAACAAAAAAAACCCCTCCATAAGGATTCAAAGAGAGTGACAGAACATTATATATGTCCAGCTCTTCTCTGACTTCCACAGGTGTTTTCAAATGCTGCTTCAAAAGCATATTTATCACTAAAGTGAACAAGTCTACCAAACAAATCACAATCATGATTTTTTGTAGTAAAAAAAAAGTGCAGAGAACTTTATTTTAAAGAGCTAAAGTTCTGTTTTTCATTCCAGCTATCAAGTGTAACTGTATACTTAACTACACATATTTTTTATTTCTCTGAGGTCCAAACCATTCGTGTGAAATCCCCAAAGCAAGTGTTCAATACTGAGGTCACTACAGACACATACTTCTCTCTTCTCCTCTCTCTGTAGATCAGTTTTAGTATATTTCTGGAGGATTTTTAGTCTTCTAAAAGAAACAATAAGGGTTTTCATCATGTCAAATTATTACTTTTAAATCCCTTACTGGCCTCTATTACAGCCTTGCAGGCCTTTGTTATTGCAATATAACCACTATTTGAAAAACCTTGTTTGTTCACAGCCACTTAAGGAAAAACTAATCAGGAGAAAGTGCTAGCATTGTATTTTGAAAGTCACAAAGCACAAGAACATGTCTCTAACCAGACCTTTGCAAGATATGGGCAGCTAGCTATGGTCTGACAACTCATGCTCCCACTGCTACTTCTGACTCAAAGGAGAAACACAACAACATACAGTCAAACCACTACATAACTTGGGCCCTTACTCCCCCTTTCCATGCACCAGACTTCATATGGCAAGCCATTTGGCCTTTGAGTTCAATACTTAAGAGCCTCTCACATCATCTCTCCTCCCAGTACACCAGCCAAGTTGTAGTAGTTCCTTTCCTTGACTTCAGATTTCCTCCACTTCTCAATGAACTTTTTTCTACTCCTGCTTTTATTACTACCTTATATTTAATAAAGCTTTTGCTCTCCAGCTACTCAAGTTGCTTCCACAGCTTTTCTTTCCATAGCACTTTCATGGCACCTGCCACAAAGATGATGTGTTCTCTGCATTGCCCACACATAAAGGAACAGAAAGAGAACAGAAGCTACATTTAAAATGTGAATTAAAATATTACAAGAAATACCTCTGGCAAGGACAGAATGCCTTTATTCTGTTGCTGTTAGCACAAATTAGCAGGTAGATTTCTCATGCAAACACACACCTATGAAAGCTGGTGGGAATGTCTACCTGCTGTGAAGTCCCTTAACTCCAAGTAAAATCGTAAATCCCCTTCTTTTTCACTCAAATAGTAGAATTTTGAACTAAGCACACTCTCCTGAATTGTTTACTTTACTGGAGTGATAACACATAGAAATGGCAGGATTTATTGTGTTGAAGTCTGCTCCTTTATTTCTAAGGATTTAATTTTTTCACTTTGTCAGGGTTTAACCAGTTTAATTTATGCTTGCCATACTCTATAATTCCTATTCATTTTGCTGTTACTGGGAGATAAAGCTTTTTTGAATTTTTTTTTTTTTTTTTTTAGTCAAGAGAAAAACTACTATCTAGCAGGTCTTCATAGAGCTTGGCAGACTGGCCAATCAGCTCTTCTCTTGAAGCTAATATTTTTTAAGCTGTGACATCCCAGCAGCTTTTTGCTTTACATTCTCCACCTATTAATTGTATTTATTATGCATCTGCTTAACAAAAATCTCATTGTTAAATAAAGGCAACGTAGGCTAAGAAAGTAGAATCCTTAGTTTTATACCATTTCATGAAATAAACTATACAAGAAATAATAAAATATTACCTAGAGGAAAAAAAGTTATAAAATGTCACACGGATACAAAACTGACATCTCTTACTCCTGCCTGCACACAGTCTGTGAATTGTACAAATAAGCACACTGAAAGTCAATCAAGCAAGACACAGCTGGAAAGAACCACCTTCCAAGCCCTGTACGTACATGTTACCAATAGGCAAAAAAAAGAGCTTACCACTTAAAAGTCTTGCACCTCCACACTAATGGGGACCTTCTGTGCTACAATGATTGATCCTCTTTTCAGGTCTTTTCAGGTTATACTATACATCACTGTTTTGCATCTCTTATAAAGCTTTTCATGTTACAACCATGACATTGTCTAAAACTAAGCATCAGACAAGCCTAACTAGGATATCACTTTCCCAACCAACACTGCAGCTGGTAGTAATTACAAATTTTAAAGGTTTGGATTAATTCTAATGAATTCGTCCCATACACATCATATTCAGTATAACACTGAAAAATCACAAGGGTCAAGCTCTTCTTCAACAGCTGGCATCTGAGGAGTCAGTCCATTCCCCCTTTGACCCTGATCCCTATGTTCCTGAATCCAGTTCCAGAATCCAGATCCTGAATCTGGTTCCCATCTGCCACTGAGTCCAGTCTGGGACTTCCCAAGTGGCTGCTCTACAGCATCAGTGGTGACAGTGATGTAATGGTCATCGGGGGGAGGGGGGGGTTGGTATGATACTGTTCCTGTATATATTCCATTTTATTATTATTTTCACTGACCCTGTTCCACATGCTTTTTTTAATTGAGGCCTATCTCGTTATTCACTTTCTCTTTGCATTTGTGAGGAGAGAGGGGTTAACAAAGAACATCTGTTGTAGGTCTAGGGAATTGCCCTGCCCCTAAACCTTGACAGATGCCATGCCTGCTTAATATAGTTTAGTTACTGCCTGGTACAAAGTACTACTTAGCACTTTCCTCAAGATAAGTATAAGAAATAACCTACCTCTGGAAAAGGTATGTCATTTGTCATATCTAAAGCTTCAGAAGTTCAGACCTCACTTCATGATTATGATCTCATAGCTATAAAATAAGTTTGTAATGTCTCAAGTAATATGTGAAAATAGATTCTAAGCATATAACTAAACAAGAAAGGGAGCACCACATAAAGAAAGACTAGTTTGTTGGTGGTACAAGAAAGATCGGTCAGTCTAGAGCTTAACCACACCCTATTCCAAATCTCTCACTTTAAAGGGAAGAATTATAGCACTAATATCTCTCGTTCAGATCCCACAAGTACAAGAGGCTGGCATGGGAAAGGAGACAAGTCCTGACAGAGCAGCAGCAAGACACCTCCTTCACAAATGCACTTCTGCTGAAAGGGAACCCAGAGGTTTATCTGACACTGAAGATGGTTACTTAAACACACCACAGACTTCCAGAACTATCAAATTCCACCTTCTTCACCAAGAAGGACACACTGCGAGGGGGGGTGGACAGAATCAATTACACTAAGAGAACAGTATTTCATGACATTGTTAACAGCACTTGTGCCTAGTATATTCACCTTTTGCAACACTCCTATTGTATCCCGATATGAAAACGCTGAGCCACACAAACAAAGTCACATTCAGAAATGTGACTCAGGCAAAACAATCACTAGGTGCTTGTTCTAAATGTGAACGGATCTTACTTTCATGCCATTATTTATAATCAAAGCAAAAGAGAGAAAGGAAAAAGTTTAACTCAATTGCAATTGGTTTGTAAACAGTTTAAGGTTGAGGATTGTTCCAAGTTTTCTATATTAATTTAACAATTTAAGGATTATAGGAATTTTTGTGAACTAAACATGGTAAAGATTTAAAAGGCTTAGTTCAAAAATTATGGGTGGAAGTTATTGAGTAGGGGTGGAAATCAACAGTATTTATTTTCTGAAATAATGGTGCTTGAGTTCTATGTCCACTGGAGAAGTCTAATGTCACCCGCAACACTCATTTAATAATCACTAGTTTGTGGACACAAGTATTAAAGGGAATGTAGCAAAACAAACACAAAAAAATACACACACACCCCCACAATCCAAAATTTGGCACATATAACAATAATTATTTTGATCCTACATTTTGGAATTAAACAAATATATTGGTAATACACTAGTGAATGAAGCATACACTATACACTATTTTCAAAGCAACACCTAAAGAGTGGTACCATAACACCACGAGACAGAGAAGCTCAATTGTCACAAAGTTATCTGGCCCAACAATGTCTGTCACTGGAAATCTGTTCTCCAGCAGAATTACTTAAAACACTAAATTCTCCAGGTTTCTACTAAAGGTAACATTATTCAACACATTTGCACAAGGGAGTACTTCAATTATTCCACATTCTCTCAGATGTTGCAAATAATCCCTGTCTTGTAAGAAACCTCCTGTCCCCTTTGCTTAAATTCAACTACTAGCTGCTCGAAATTTCATGTTCACATTGTTTAATTGTCACTGCATGAGGGACATCATATCTGCTGTGTAACATTCCTTACAGGCCCCTCATTACAGGGACATTAATGACCACAATTTGCCCAACCACACTTCCCTGCCCAATTTCCTGTACAGTACAGATTTCAGCTCACCTTTGAAAGCCTCCTCAGCCAGGACTGCACAGCAGGCCACTGCTCCCTGTAACAACAGGGATCTTCTTGTGGCTGGTGCATGGCCAGCCTGCCAGTCATAACCACTTATGTCACTCATCATCTTCCTGAAGATCCCTGCTGAAACAGAGCTGCAGAAATGTTCAATATTTGTGTTCAGGCTTGCATCAATCACTTCCACCAGTGAGCTAAGTAACAACATCAAAGGGAAGAACTCATAGCAAAAATTAAAAAAGTAATAAAAAAAATAAATTACAGCATCTCAAATGAAATCCCTACATCGGAAGGTCTGCCATGAAAAAGCTGAAAACCGAAATCAAATACAACAAAAACCTATTGGGTGTTACCACATAGTTAACTTTTTCCAGATCTGGAACACAGAATAAACTCCAATGAAACAGTAAACCCAAAACTAAATACAGAGTACTATTTTTTCAAATGGCTCATGAACAGGATGGACAATCCCAACATACATGTTAACATGCAAAAGGAAATGAATGACAGAAGCAAGGTTCTTGATGTTCAATGTATTAACTGAAAGTGATTCTATTTTTAGAATTTCTAAGCAGTTCATACTCCAGTTTTCTCCACACATGAAAGTGAAAATGCAAGCTACCAAGGACAACCTGGTCTCTTCAGATTTGACATCAATAACCTTATGTCCTGGTTTGAGTGAAAACAGAACTAATTCTGTTCAGTGATTTTACTTTTCACCTCAGTTCTTCTAATAAATGGCACTGTCTGAAGTCAGCAGCCTGTTTTCACAGACAGTGTCTGCTGCTGGCAGTGAGAACACCCCATGGTTAGAGTT
>JANHGN010149554.1:0-10278 GCA_024605025.1 Megaceryle maxima | reverse complement strand
AAACCTCTTTCTTCCTGAAAAATTCATGTAGAATTGTGAAGTTTGGGAAGGTAAGAGGTACTGCATTGCTTCTGAACATCATTGCTCTGCTGAGAGGTGTATAGTGAAGTAAGGTAGCTGCCAGCTCTAACACATTTATAGAAACTGGTAAGGTCTTCTCTCAGCCTCCTTTCTTCTCCAGCCTAACAGCCCCAGCTCTCTCAACCTCCCAGAGGTTTCCAAAAGAAATGCTCCAGTCCCCCAGTCATTTTTGTTGCCCTCTGCTGGACTCTCTCCAGTAGTTCCCCATCTCTCTTGCACTGGGGAGCCCAGAACTGGACACAGATTCCAGATGTGGCATCACCAGGGCAAAACAGCCCTCTAAGGGTGGATGACCTCCCTTAACCTACTGGCCATGCTCTTCTTAATGCAGGACACCATAGGCCTTCCTGGACATAAGGGCATATCACTGACTCATGGTTAACTTATTGTCTACCAGGACTCCAAGATCCTTCTCCTGAGGGACGCTTTCCATCAGGCCCACCCCTAATCTATAGTGATGCATAGGGTTGTTCCTCCCCAGGTGCAGGACACTACATTTGCCCTTGTTGAACCTCACTAAGTTCCATCCTGCTCAACACTCCAGCCTGTCCAGGTCACATGGGGTAGCAGCAAATCCCTCTGGTGTGTCTGCCACTCCTCCCATTCTTGCATCATCACCAAATCTGCTGAGGATACACTGTCCCCTCACCTAGGCCACTGATGAATACTTTAAATAAGACCAGACCCAGCATTGAACCCTGAGGAACTCTGCCAGCTAAGGGCCTTCAACTCAACCCTGCACTATAGATCATGACCCTCTGAGCCCTGTCACTCAACCATCTCTCAATCCCAACACTTGAGGAGTTTTCTAATGAGGATGTTACAGGAGACAGTGTCAAAAGCCTTGCTGAAGTCAAGTTACATGACATTGACTGCTCTCCCCTTATCTAACCAGCCAGTTAGGACATCACAGAAGGCTATCAGACTTGTCAAGCATGATTTCCCCTTGGTGAATCCATGCTGACCTCTCCCAATAACTTTTTCTTCCGCATGTTTTGAGATGACATCCAGAACAATTTGGTCCATCACCTTTCCAGGGACAGAGGTGAGACTAGCTGTAGTTTCCTGGGTCATCTTTCTTGCCCTTTTTAAAGGGTGGAGTGACACTGGACTTCCTCCAGTCCTCAGGAACATCTCCTGTTCTCCATGACTTTCCAAATATTATGGAGAGTAGCATAGCAATAACATCTGCCAGCTCTCTCAGCACTCATGTGTGCATCTCACTGAGGCCCATGGATTTATGAATGTTCAGTTTGGCTAAGTGGTCTCTAACTTGGTCCACCCCTACCAAGGGAAAGTCTTCTTTTCAGACCTTTTCTCTTACCTCTAGGATTCATGAGAGCTGGTTTTAGCAGGGAAGACCAAAACAAAGGCAGCATTCAACTCCTCTTTCCCTGTCTTCTGCCACTAGGGTGCCCATCTTGTTCATCAGAGGGCCCACATTTTCCCTAATCTTACTTTTTCTATTGATATACTGCTAAAAACTCTGTCTTTTACACCCTTGCCAGATTCAATTCCAGGTGGGCCTTAGCTTTCTTCCTTGCATCCCTGCATTCTTTAACAACATTCCTATATTCCTCTCAATTGGCCAGTCTTGTTTTTCACATTGTGTAAATTTCCTTCAAGTTTTTCCAGAAGACTTATTCATACCTAATATTGTAACACACTACAAATCAACCTCGAAACCTATTAAAATCCTCCATTTATAGTGTGGGTTTATTTTAATGTGACATCATCACTTATACTTGGTCATTTGTATCCTAAAGATTCTCTGCTTCTAAATAAACTTCAGACAGCAGTTTGGAGCAACATAAGAATATTATCAGTAGTAAATTCTACTACTACAAATTTGCTAATAACATTCAATTATTCTAAGGAATTTTCACTTATAAACCCACTCTTCTATACCAAAAACTCAAGCTGTTTTCTCAACTCCTCACAGAAGTCTTACAGAATAAAGAGCACTTGGTATGCTGTCAGATCCTGCCTGGAAATTCACATGCCTTATGACAAAACCTGGGAGAAGATACCTGCAGATACCAGCATCAATTCTTTCTAAATTCAGGAGGTCAAATAAGTTTATTCACCTTTTTAGTTTTCCAAAACTGAAGATAACTAAGGGAAAACTGGAATATGTATTTGAACTCCTCCTGAATCAAGACACTCACACAGTTTCTACTGTCTTACTAAATCTGCAATGTATCTAATTTATATAATTAATAAACACAAATCTAAACAGTAAAAAAAAAGGGTCATAGTTTACAGCAGAAGTAAACAACTTGCATCAGTACAGAGATACCTAGTGACACTGTCATCTTATCACAGCAGTACAAATGGTATCAAGACATGGGTATGGAATTAAGATCATGAGCTAACTTACATCTAGACTGAAAAAAGTTTAGTCATAACATCGAAAGTTCTGCATTCTCTGTGGCTTACTTTTGCAAAGTTTCGATGTCTTTCTTCAATGGCATCCTGAATTCTTTCCCAGTCTTACCTCACTTCCCACAGATAGCTTTAGCTGTGCAAAATAGTAAAAATAATAATTTGGGTGCTGAAGCTAGTGGCCTTTACTTTTGCAAAGTAAAGCAAAAAAGTCAGAATAAACTTTGAAAACTGCAGTCATAGAACTGTCCCATTGTGACCTATGTTCCACCTCTATTATTGGTGAAGCTGCTCTCATAGACCCAATTTCATCAGTGCACCACAATGCAGTTCTCACTAGAGAAATTTTCCAGTTGCAGAGACAATGCACACCTCATCTTGCATACTGATATACACGATCCCTGTGCCTAACACAAATGGTGTTTAGTGTACATATCATCTTCATTGCCTATATTAAAAGCATATGCAAATATCTGCAATAATTCAAACATCTGCTTTGTTGAAGTGAAACTTAAGGTGGTGGTATCCTGAGCACAGACGAGCCTTTGTGCCCAAACCAGAGATTTCTTCAGAGCTAATCTATCACAAAAGAATGTCCAACCAACAAAGGCTTGTAGTCAGACTCTCAGTTTCAAATTCATTCCAGGTGAACACTGATTTCAAAACATGTAAAGCTAATACACACTTAAAACTGTTAAGTTATGCAAAAAAAAAAAATACAACCAGTAAAACTGAACATTGTTTCTTACTAGAATTACTCATCTGGAAGCAAAGGCAGAGGTTACTGACAATCACACAAGAAGTCCTTACATGACTACATCCTAATGCTTTTCTGATCTTGAAAATCTTGTTTGATCTATTGCTGCTGGAGCTAGGATACTTGATACTTGATCCAAAGAGTATCACCTCTAACATCTCACAGCACTGTTCTCCAACCAGCCACCTCCAGGATGCCTCCATTTAGCCTCCGAGTAATTCTAATGTTGTTCTAGGCACATACACAGGTGTTTACTTCCAGAAACTGCCAGGAAGTTCCTGCCATATTATCAAGCATCTGGAGAGCAACTCTGTTGGTCTGCAGAGGTGCAGAATTTGTTTAGAAGTAGGTTTAAAATTACAATCCTACAATATTGATCTCCTCAAACTGCTTTATCCCATCTGTCACAGTAATTCATGCTAATTTCTACAGTATTTATACATAAAGACTTCACCTCATGCTTTCAGTTTTTTAGGGTAAATACAGCCTAAGAGAGCTAGCGAATAGTAATCACCTCCAGCCAAGAATACTTGCTGCTTTAGTATCAATAAGCTAACAGAAGTCAGACTTACATACAATTTACACTAGAACGAACTGTTACTGAATACTTTTGTAAACGTTTCTCCTCAAGAAATAATTAAAGAATTTGTCAGTCATAATCTAGAGTAGCAAGTAAAATTTCCAATACTAAAGCCCCCTGTCTCATCTAACAAACAAAACTAAAACACAAATCCATCTTTGCAACAGGTCAGAGAAACTGCTGCCTAAAAACATTTTCAGCAATAGCCATTTTCAGAGGGCTATATATGAGGGCTAACTGTGCTACGAAGAAACACCAGAGCTTTGCTTTTTAAAGAGGCTTACAGAGGCAGGCATTAAAGTCCTGTTGCATTTGAGCCCAACATGGGTCTACAGGTTTCCCAGGTTTTTTGGACATCCCACCCTAGAGCACTCTAAGGCAGAAAGTAGGAGAGGGAGAGCACAGTAATGGAAAGAAAGAACAATGACAAGGAAATAAGATGGCAAAAGGTAAGAGATCAAAGACAAAAGTAAGGAAAACAAAGATAATTTATCCTACCAGAGACAGCACCTCTTGTCAGTCAAGACAAGAAACATTGCCTCCCAAAAAGAATCTGGCACCAGGAAGTGGCAGAAGTGATGGGGGAAGACCAAATCTGACCTGAGGCAAGAAAAAAAAAAAAAAGGAGTTATGATTTTTTTAAAAACTCTGTGTGTTGTTTTATCTTAACTTTTGCAATATATTTAAATGATTCATTTTTTAAACTGTCTTTCTTCAGCTGGATTTTGTCAGTGATGACAGTGGGATGATCCAAATCAAGTGTCAAGCAAGATCAATAGTATTTTGATAAAAATGTAGAAATGTGTGAATACTGAAATAAACAAAAATACTATTAGGAAAGCTGTAAGAAGTGACAACTGCACTGAAATCTCCCAATGAGTCAAAAATTTGCAATAATGGACTTGCATCTATAAAACTACAATGTAGTACCAGACCACTAATTCCTACCTTTAAGGAGACTTTCCTGAGTGCCTTCTAGGAGGACATAAAATCTCTACCTAGTAAGTGACGTTCAAATGGGAGAAACATCATGGTCTCCTGTGTCCATGTTCCATTTTATAATAATAAAGTTTTATCCAGGTCTCCAACTGAAAATGGGGTGGCTTTTAGAGAAAGTCTCCTATAAGGTCCAAATAATGCAATCACAATATAAAGAATTAACACTTGTGGAATTCACTGCAGGGTGGCAACTGGGTAGTAGAAAGAGGAATTCTTGCACAAAGCCTAAAAAATTATTCAAATATTTTAACATTCAAAAGAAAAAATCCATCAAACAAATCCATCCTCCCCCTAGCACTCATTCAAACTACACTCTTAAAATGAACCAGGGGGTGTGTCAGGGAAAGGAAGGAGGTTCCAGTGACTTCTAGACATACTTAAAAAATTAATTCCAAACTAGAACCAATGACTTCAAGTGGCAGAAATGAAGCCAGCACCTGCACACACCTTTGAAATACAATTCTGAGACCTATGGACAAAAAGCAGTTATACAAGTGATAAAAATCACATTAAACCTCAAGACACTTCTGTGATGACACTTCACCATTTTCACTTAGTACAGATCCCACAACTTAGTAAAGGTCAGTAAGTCAAATAAACTTTTTGAACAGCTCTAAACTGAAACCTTGGCCTTACACACATTGTGGAACAGTGAAACTAATATGCTTGTCTCTGCTCCACACTGAATTCAAGATGGTCATACTTCATTGCATCAAACTACAGTAATGCTATAGAGACAAAAAATGTGGATAACTGTAAGGACTGTATGTGCAAAACACGACAGGATTGAGACCAAAACAGATGTTCAGGTAATGAATGCATCAAGGAAAGGTGTAGGAACCAAATGAGATTTGAGACACTCGATAGCACACTCAAATCTGAAATAGTTAAGAGACTTCTAATATAAAGTTTAAGATAAAATTCAAAGCTTTAATTGTTTAATCTGGATACCAAGTAGCCTCAAGAAACTTCAGTGAAAAAAATGCTCCATAATCTCATTATATACCATATGAAAAAGTACTTCAGTTTTAATCATGCTCCTGAATTCATTAAATACCTTATTTTGCATTCAGAAAGAGATTACAGAGTGTTACACAGATGAGGTCTGTCTTTCAGATTCTGACTGTGTCAGCCTTCCTGAGGTAAACACCTTTTCAGTTTCCATCCATGTTGTAATTTCCCCTCACATGTGTCCTGAGTCACTAATATAACTGAGTTCTCTGAACTCAGTGTGCCCAAGCTGCTCACTGTGCCTTACAATGCTGTTTCTGTATGGGTGAGCAACATTCCTGCCCATAGTTAAGCTTGTGTATCTCTTCCCCATTATGACTCCATTTTCAGAACTTACACCTACCAAATCCTGCAGAGGAAAGAATGCATTGCACATTCTGAATTTAGCCCAAGTGATTTCAAGAACAAAACCCATGAAAACTCACAACCTTGCTCATACTAAAATATATGTATCCTAGTATCAATTTATTCTAGATTAGGAAATGGAATCTAACAAATATATTCCTTTCTAGAAAGAAAAAAAAATATTACCTCACTCAGTGCATCAGGGCATATGCTGTTCAGTAAACAAACAGAAAAACCCTCTATCTCTTATTATCACTGGTCACTCCGAGCCTTTATTTATCACACACTTTGAAAAACTTGCATTATGCATATGGATTTTCTCAAGGCCTTTTCCAGGAAATCATTTTTCTATAGCATTTCAGTGCAGTACAAATATCAATGAATTAACAGAACCTTTATACAGTATTTTTCTTTGCTTGCAATAGAGGAAAACCAAGGCCTGGAAATATTAAAATCACAAGTCCACAGAACCCAGTTGTTAATCTAAGTCACTAGAAGGAAGAATTTTTCAGAATCTGATTTTCTAGAGTCAAATGTTTTTTTCAAACCTTATCACTCAGTTACTATAGTTGCAGTTGTGAATGCTTAGATCTCCAAATCCCCAATCGGGTGCTTCAAAGCATAAAGAACAATCAGCTAACAGCCACCTGTGAATTCCTGCAGAAACAATTTGCTTAGTAGTTCCCATTAACACAGCAGCAAAAGAAAGGACATCAATCCAACTTTAGAATCAGAGAGTTGTCTAGTTTGGAAGAGACCTTTAAGATAATTTGAGTCCAACGATTAATCCAGCACTACCAAGTCCACCACTGAACCATGTCCCTCCGCGCCACATCTACACGTCTTTTAAATAACTCCAAGGATGGTGAATCCACCACTTCACTGGACAGCATGTTACAGCCCTTCCAGAGAGGCAATTTTTCCTATTATGCAATGTGTCTCCTGGCCGCTTCCTCTTGTCCCATCATTTGTTACTTAGGAGAACAGGCTGACCCCCACCTCACTACAACCTCTTTTCAGGTAGTTGTAGAGAGCAAGAAGGTTTCCCCTCAGCCTCCTTTTCTGCAAACTGAACAACCCCAGTTACCTCAGCTGCTCCTCGTAAGAACTTGCTCTCTAGACCCTTCACCAGCTTCACTCTTCCTCAAGCCTGTAGCATTGCATGGGGTGGTTGTGAGCCAAGAGCAGGGCCCAGCACTTGGCCTTGTTGAACATCATACTGCTGGCCTTGGCCCATCATTTCAGCCTGTCAGATCCCTCTGTAGAGCCTTCCTACCTTCAAATAGATAAACATACCCATCCCACTTGGTGTTTGTTGTCTGCAAACTTACTGAGGGGCCAGTCAATGCCCTTGTCCAGATCTCTGATGAAGGCATTACTACTGAGCCCTGGAGAGCACCATTTGTGATCACCCAACAACTGGATTATCTCCATCTACTGCCACTCTCTGGGCCTGGCCATCCGCCCTGGTTTTTACCCAGTGAAGAGTATGCCCATGCAAGCCATAAGAAGCTTGTTTCTCTGAAGAATGCTGTAGGAAACTATTTTTCACAGTAAACTCCACTGTCAACACTAACCATCCTGTCCTTTTAATGCCTCTGCCTCTACCTGCTCATTTGCTGTACAGTCCCAAACACAGAGTGGTGTTCTAACATACAAAACACTCCTGTGCACCCTAAAGGAGGCAGGGGTGGTATAAAATAGATAATACTCAGCTGTGTAGTTACACAATGCAGATATTCAAAGAAGGCTGAATTAGTCCTATATGTGAAGCCTAATACTGGCACCATCTAACTCCCAAGTGCTTTTCTTCAAATCTGCTGTGTCCATCAGCTTCTTGATTAGAGTAATACTTTCTATATAACATCACTGTTCCATTTTTGTACTTAACAGTGACTTTAGTGATAACAACAAAGATGGAACTATGAGCCATGACAACAACTCCTCAAATGTTACCAGTAAGGTAAACATGCAAAGGTATTTGAAAAGCTTTCTTATTATTTAATGGGAATGAATTTTATCTGTTCAGTACTCCTCAAGCAACTTGTATGGCTCTCTAATCTTCCCCTGAATCCCTTCTAGTCACCATTACTTGAAACATTTGGCACGAAGAGCCATTTCACCAGTGTATTCTCTTTGACCCCACTCAATAACATTCAAATTATCACTGTTTGTTCCTTTTTTTTTTTTTCCATTAAAGACATTAGCTATCAACCCCTCATTTAGATCTAATTTTTTTTTAACTTGTTCCCAAAGAATATCTGATCCATGACATTACTTTGTTATGACAATCTCACTAGAAAAAAAAAAAAATCCCTTTACATACTTGTGAAGGAACTCATTCACAGTAACTGCAAGTAGGGCAGCCTATTGGTTCACACACAGTATGTTTCCTAAACCATCACAGACAAACATTTTTTTTAATTAAAATCTAGCTTCCTCAAACCCAGTAAGTATCTTGCCAGTTAAAATATGACTGATGTGGTCCCGATCTTTTTTATTATTAAATGATGATTCAGTTTCTTACTGAAAGCAAACAGTTTAATAATAAAGCAATTAATGTGTTCCAGTATTTCTAATAGTATTTGCAGCTGTTTACATATACCATTAATACTTTGTGTCCTAGACATAGCTCTTGCTAATTAAATGATCACACTAACTCATTTTCAGATACTGCACTACACCTGCAATTATATGCATTAATATGCTTACCATAGAGTAAAACAACAGTATGAAATATTTTTACATAAACACTCAGAAAACGCTTTGTCAAGAGTCAAATATTTGTGTAAATTAAAAAAAAAAAATCACTAGTATGTTACACATACAACTTAATCTGGATTTATTTTCTATAAAACATATTGAAGTTGTAGCAACACATGAAAGAATTTGTGCTTCTTCTGTATTGTGGAAAAGCAAAATTGCATATTTGGAGAAAACATAAGCAAATTATTAAACTACATCAGAATACATAAAGTTGTAACTGGCCCTACAGATGCATGTTTCATTAGTAAATGCAACACTTCCCTAACACACTGTCTTGAGTACTTTCAGTGAAAAATATATACTCTTGTTACTCGAATTAAAGCTTTACATGCAAAAATAGATTAATTCTGCATTTAGCAGCGAAAGTGACACCATGTGAAATATTAAAAGGCATCAACCACTGAGCTATTTGTCTTGACACAAGTTTGTAGGACTCTTCTCTGCAGCTCAAGTATGACACACTGCATAATTACGAAGCACAAAAATTACCCTTGCTTTTAATGTTTTCAAAAAGTTTAAGGATAAAGTTTGTGTGTGTCATGACCATACAGAAAACATCATCAGCCCACACTCTCTACCTGTACATTGTATAGCTAGAAACTGGAGCTAACAATAGCCTTATATTAGTTGCAAAAAATTACCTACCTGCTCCTTGTAGTCTATCAAGTATTAGACCACCACATACTCCCCAACAGATGGACTAACCCAGAGAAACACAGTGTGTTGCTCCTATATAGGGAGCAAATGAAATTCAAGAATGGGCGATGACTTTGTGTTGCATTCCTGAAAACCAAAGGCAGGGAAGCGCTAGTGTCTCAACATCAAATCACAGAACAAAAATAGTTTTGAAAAATTAGAAGCAACTAGCAATAGCAAGAGGTGGATAAACACTAACAGCTACTCTTGACAGTATTACCAAAGTCTCTTGAACACCGAATGAACATTTCAAGAAACAGCAACAGTAATTTAAAGTCTAATTGTGCCAATTTTCCTGAGTTCAGGAGAAACATGAGCCCAGAGCTCGTGTGTGAAAAGGGAGCACAACAGAAAAGCAGGCTGTGGTCAGACTTTCTCTGAAGGATTTAACAAAAATATTTTTTTTTTTTAAACAACCAACTGTATTTTATGGATTACTACACCAAAGATAACATTTGAGAAACCACAATGGAAAGTAAGCTTTAAATCTGCATCAGATGCTTCACAGCCTATTAAAGTCCCAAGATTTTGGAATTCCAACTTCTCCAACATTCACCCCTCCAGAGACATGTTTTCCCATCATAAAACCTGTACAGGATCCAGATTCTGTCAGGAGCAATCAGTAAGTCTTGTTTGCAACTTTGAGGATGAAATGTTT
>JANHGN010149553.1:0-10282 GCA_024605025.1 Megaceryle maxima | reverse complement strand
AAAGCCACTAGGTTTGTCAGGCAGGATTTCCCTTAGTGAAGCCATGCTGGCTGTCCTTGATCTCCTCCATGTGCCTTCTTGGGACTTCTGGGAGAATCTGCTCCGTGATCTTCCCAGGCACAGAGGTGAGGCTGACAGGTCGGTAGGTCCCAGGGTCCTCCCTTTTTGAATAGAGGTGTAACCAGTCCCTTCTTCCAATCCCTAGGGACTTCACCTGACTGCCAGGACTGCTCAAATATTATTGAGAGTGGCATTAGGAGAATGTTTTTCCATATTGAGGAAAAATAGTCGTTGAGAACCTCAGCCTTCTCTTCATCCGTTGTCACTAGCTCCCTGGTTTTGTTCTTCAGGGGGCTATGCTTTTTTTCACTTTACTTTTTTCACTGATGTACCTGTAGAAGCCCTTCTTGTATTATATACTGAATAGCTGGCAGATTGCTTGAAAAAAACATGTATCATTTCTTAGTGTGATTATTAATATTTTTAAGTTATCATGGCCCTGATCTGCTTGAATGTAGAGCAGCATGTGGAATCATCACATGCGTATCAGCAGACCTGTTGGTGGCTGGTGTGTCACTCAGAATGGATGCTGTTGTAGCTGTGTGAGAAAGGGGGTGATGGGGGAAAATTACCAACACGACTAAGTGAAGGATGTGAATCAAGATCTTATCACATGCCATTCCAGCATTCTTTTTGGGTTCCCTTGTTATGTCTCATCTAGATCATTGTTGCCAAGGCTGTCATTGTTGGTAGGTAATGCCATATAGTTAATCTTCTTCAACACTATTCCGCTGATAGGTACTCCATGAAGCTAAAGCTGGATTTTGGCCTGTTGTCCTTCCTCACTCTTCCCTTCCTGTTCCTCCCTTCTTCCTGAGTGTTTACATCCTGTGTCCTTTTTAAATCCATCAATAAAATTAACTGAGGTAAACAAAACAAAATTACTACTTTGTCAGAGTGAGTACAGTTCTAGTGGTGTAGTAAAACTGTGGATGTCATAGCAAATGCTAAACTACCATCTAGTGAAAGGCATATCCTTTGAAACTCCAAAAACATTTAAACTCCAGGAAACATTTTAAAATCACCATCTCCAGTAACAGGACTGAAAATCCAGAGAAAAACACCTTAAGTATTCTAAAGTCTCAATAAATGCTACAGTATCTCTATACCTCAGCCTTCTGGAAAGGTGGAGAGGGGAGATCCAGCCATAAAATGTATGGCAAATCTTGCAAATATTGCATCCAAACTAGTGTAAAATTCTGCTGTGTTGCTGTTATAAGAGCTTAAAGATGGGGAGGTGTGCTGATTTTACCTGTGGGTATCATGGAGATACGGGATGCTCACACCTGTGTAACCAGAAGCAGAGCTGAATTATTAGTTTACCAAAATTTTACTAATGTTTTCCTGGAGCAGAGAGTTGTCAGCCGGATGTGGTCATCAGATGCTAGTTGGGATTCAAGCCAAAAGGAATACTAGCTGCAAGATGACCTGCTCACAATAAGTAGAATGAAGAGCACTTGATCCTTGTGTGGACAGCTTAATCTATTTTATAGTGCAGTTTCCTGTCAGTAAAATGGGGATAATTGCATTCTACTGCCCTCAGGGGTGCTGTGAAGGTAAATACATTACAGGTTACAGAGTGTTCAGATGTATTGGCCAAGAGAGCTGTAAAAACACCAGGAAAGAGAATGATTTTCACAGCAGATAGTCAGGTCTGAAGCAGAGACAGGAAAGTGCTTGTCAAAGGCTTTCAAAATCAGTTATCTCCCTACGCTCAGATTGAGTATACAATTAACAGTAAGATAAACACGGCACAAAAATCAGGGCTTGCTAGTTTTGTACTGGCTTTATGCTGGCTGCTAGAGATGACACTTTCCTGCCATCAGAAGCATTACAGTTCTGCAGCAGCAGAGCACCTGTCGATAGGCAAGCTCCCCTGGACTGGGCTACACACACGACTATTAACCTTGAAGCCTTGTGCCTTGAAGCTGCAGTACAGCTCTTTGGTGTAAATGAATCTTACATTTTGTGGGATTAGGGCAGATCCTTGGATCTGTTGGCCTGGCTGTGGGACACGCTACGGGTTCCTTGAAGTTTTTATTTCTAGCAGAAAACGTCAGAAGAAGATGAGAAGATGTTGGGACACTTTAATGATAGGGAAACAATTACGGTTTGGGTTTTCTTGTTACACAACGGACAACTGTAAAAAAGTCCACACTGCAAAGAGTTTCCCACAGTTGCAGTGATTTTGGGGGAAACGTGCAAAAAATAATCGGTCTTCTGCGAATATATTTCAGGTGAAATGGAAGAATAGATTTCAGGACACAGGAAAAAGCCTTTCCATTGATTTCAGGGAATGCTATTGAAGGATGCAAGTGAAAGAAGAATGTGGCCAGCTTTGCACAGAAAGTGCTAAGTGCCTTTCTGACAGAACTGGAAACTGCTAGTGTTTTCTCACTTTTAAACCTTGGCTGTATTGGCAGTCTTGCTGGGGAGTATTTCTCACACTGGGTCAAGGTGAAATCAAAATAAGAAATCCTTTCTGTCCCTACTGTGAGAGGTTCAGCTTGCTCCTATTTTTCCTTTTGGCAGAAGCTTGGAACCCACTGTATCCAACAATGCAAATGATGTTGCTAATTTAATTAAACAAGCCACATGAAATCAGGAAAATTACAGTTCATGGTCAAGAGCAGGTTTTTATTTATTGGAATTACAACAATAGCTAATTGAAAAAATTACATAATTGCTTTTGGTCGTTGTTTAACCACAGTAGGCAAATTGGCCCCACACAACTGCTTGCTCACTCTCCTGCTGACCTGCTGTGGGATGGGGGAGAGAATTGGAAGGGTAAAGGTGTGAAAACTCCTGGGTTGAGATAAAGATAGTTTAATGGGGAAAGCCAAAGCTGCCTGCTCCAGCAAAGCAAAACAAGGAACTCATTCACCACTTCGTGTCAGCAGGCGGGTGGTCAGCCATCTTCAGGAAAGCAGGAATGGTCACCTCAGAAGACAGGCACTGTAACTTTGAACATCCCTCCTTCCTCCCCTGGTCATTTGGGGCCAGCTGTCTCAGCTGTGTCCCCTCTTAACTGAGCACCCTCAGCCTACTCGCTAGTGGGGCAGTGTGAGAAGCAGAAAAGGCCTTGATGCTGTGCAGGCACTGCTCAGCAATCACTAAAACATCCCACTGTTATCAACATTGTTTTCATCACAGATCCGGAACATAACCCCATACAAGCTAGTACGAAGAAAAAAAACTATCCCAGCCAAACCCAGTACAACAGAAGAACAAATACAATGTCTGCAGATCTATTTACATGATATTTATTTTGGCAGAATCTGAGTATTTAATGAACTTTCATGTGCTTATTCTCAGAGCATCCCAGTGGCAGAGGACATACTCCATTTGACCATTGTAAATCTGAAGAATGAGGACAAGGGACAGAACTTTCCCAGTGTAATCACAGGGAAACGTGTTGCCATCAGCTGACTGCAGTTCAGATTAGGACCAAAACAGAAGACTTTTGGACTGCTGTCACTCACAGTTATCATGCAAGTCAATGTAAGGGTTAGTGGAAAAAAAAAAGTTAAATTTACAAAATCTTGTGACAGAGTGGAAAGTGTGTTTGACTCCAAACTGGAGATACTGGGATTGAGGTTTGTAATTTTTGCAGTTGTGGCTCTTCTCTTGTCATTTCCTGGCTTCTAACAGCCTGTTGTGTGCTTCTCTTCTTCTTCTTTACTTGCCCAACAATAAAACATGTGAAGGGTGAGAAAAGGTTCAGAAAACCAGAGATGCCTTTTCTCTCTCTTCAGGACTAATTTTCTCCAGTTTATGCTACATTTGCATCAATTGTCAATACTGGGTAATTAATTACCTTTCATTCCTCTATCTCTAATGTAACAGTCTTGCTGCACATAAACCTGTTAAGTATCATAGGCCTGGTTTTAATGTGTATTTACTTGGGAAATGGGGTTTGAGGATGGGGTTGGGAGGGGAGAGGTATTGCCGAGCAAGCTCTGGCTTGATTTATCAACTGAATATCTCAGGACTTAGAGAGCTGCTCCTTCCACATTAGAAAATAAGTTGTGACACACTGTAAACTGCTGCTTTCTGGCTGTTCTGCTGCCTCGGTTAAATACAAATGCTCACTTGCAATGACTGCAGTTGTCATCAGGATTTGCTTAGGCAGCTGTAGAATCGAGGCTAGCATTGTTAGGCCACTGTTTCCCCTCACACGTTGATCTGCTATCATGACCAACTGCTTTCCTATCTCCTCTGCTGATGTACAGCAAAAAAAAATTTAAAGTGTTCCAAACCACAAAACCACTAATAGGAGTGTACAGCTGTATTCTTAATGACAGGGAAGTCCAGTTGCTTGCAGAGCACTGGTGATCGAGTTGAATTTTGAATCTACACAAGTAGACATTGATGTTCAGTGGGAAAAATGAAAAAGTGGGTTTCCAGAGTTCAGGTCTTGCATCACATTAACCTGGGGCACAAATAGCAGCTGACAAGTTCTATGTGTAAACCCTGTGCAGTTGTAACTTTTGCCTCTTTGGTTGGTAGTCTCAAGGAGCAGGTCTGTTTTCTATTTTTATATAATTTGGGGCTATTTGAGCAGCACAAGGCTTTCCATTTCAATTCCCATCTCCTTGTTCTAAGGCAAAACCAGAATCATAGAATGATTAAAGGTGGAAGGGACTTCTAGAAGTCTTCTGGCCAAATGGGATCACCTAGAGCTGGTTACCCAGGACCCTGCCCAGAAAAGTTTTAAGTATCTCCAAAGAGACTCCACAACTCTGGAAAACCTACGCCAGTTCTTGGTCACCCCCACAGTGAAAATGTGTTTCCTGATGTTCACCAGGATCCTCCTGTGTTTCAGTTTGTATCCATTTCTCCTGATCCTGTCATTGAGCACCACTGCAAACTGCCTGGCTATGTCATCTATACACCCTGCCCTCAGTTATGTATATACAATTAATATGAACCCCCCAGGCTGTTCCCTTCTCCATGCTGAACCCTTCAGGTTCTCTCAGACTTTCCTTATAGGAAATCATTTTTGTAGACTCTTTCCAGCATGTCCATGTCTCTTGGAGTTGTTCCTGTCCTAATGCTCCATACCACAATCCATTGCATCTCCTCTGCTTGTCCTTTCACGTCTGGGCAAACACGTGCCTATTCCCTTTACCTATGGAATTAGCACTGCGACTCTTGGTGAGGTTTCTAGGTGTTGATAGACTTGAATGCTAATCCAACTTAAACTTCTTGTGGTTTTGTGTGCACATGATGAGCTTCATCACAGCTGAACCATCCAGCCACACAGGTGGTAACTTCTGGTACCAAACCCAAGTTAGTTCTTGCTCTGAAATCAAAAGATACTCCAGTTTGGTGTTAAGATAGACATGTCCTCGTCAGTGAGCCATAGGTTGGGACATATAAAACATGCTTAGGTTTCTTTTCACTAGTGGATTGATCTAGCCCTTAAAGCTTGGTTTCCTTGTAGCTGATCAAAGAGGATATTTAGGCATATTTGTTGACTACAAATGAGCAGGAAGATGGAAACATTTAGTGCCATACTTGGCAGTTTGTGCCAGTATTGGCTGTTCCTACAGAATTCTCTGGATTTCCCTCAATAGACACAAGATCAAACATGCAAAATAAACAGTCAGGTCAACACTATATGGTGGGTTAAGTTAGGCTAGTTGCCAGACATCCTCTAACTACGCTCATCTCTCACTGTCCCTTATAAACAGGACAGGGGGTGAAAATAAAACAGAAAAGCTCTTGGGTTAAGGACAAGAGCACGTAGCACTTACCATTATTGGCAAAACACAGTTGACTTGTGGAAAAGTTAATTTATTGTCAGTGAATTACAGAGGAGGAGAGTGAGAAACAAAGACAAAACTAAAACCACCTTCCTTCTCCCCCTACCTTCTCAACAGGATCAGCTTCCCAATTTTTCTACCACCTCCCTCTGGATGACACAAGTTGTTGGGGAATGGGAGTTGTGGTCAGCTCCTAACACTGTCTCTGCTACTTCTTCTTCCTCACACTCTTCCCCTGGTGTAATGTAGGGTCTTTCCAACGTGAGGCCTTCCCATGGGCTGCAGCTCTTCAAGAACAGCTACAGCATGGGTCTTTTCCACAGGGTACTGTCCATCAGGATCAGACTGCTCCAGCACAGGTCTCCACGGGCCATAAGTCCTGCCAGAAAACTTACTCTGGAACAGGCTCTACCCCATGTGCTTCAGCTCCTTCCAGGAGCCATCTCCAGTGTGGGCTCTCCACAAGCTGCAGCTTCTTTCAGGGCACATCCACCTGCTCCAACATGGGGTCCTTCCTGGGGTGCAGGAGGGTATCTGCTCCACTGTAGACCTCCATGGGATGCAGTGGCACAGTCTGCTTACCCATGGTCTTCATAGGCTGCAGGGGAATGTCTCTAGCACCTGGAGCATCTCCTCTCCTCCCTTCTTCAGTGACCTTGTTGTCTGGAGAGCTTTTCCTCTAACATTTTATCACTCCTGTCTCCCACCTGCCATTTCACAGCATTTTTTACCCTTTCTTAAGTGTGTTATCACAGAGGCACTACCAACACTGTTAACTGGCTCAGCCTTGGCCAGTGGTGGGGCCATTTTGGAGTCAGCTGGAATTGTCTCCATCTAATAGGGAGGTTTCTGGTGTCTTCTTAATGAAGCCACTGCTGCAGCCCTCTCCTGGTACCAAAATCTTGCTGCATGAACCCAATAAAGACTTAAATTTTAGGCAGTGATATTAGCTTTTACAGGTTCTTGTAATTTTCTTGTCGATCCTCTAACTTTTGTGTAGCTAAGGGTTCATAGTTTTGAGCTGAACCTACACATAATTGCAGGAGTTAAGGAGCTGGAGATTTGAGAAAGAATAACACTGATGACCAAATTGCTGCCAGTTGTCATGTTGTAAGACGTCAGAGTTGGCACTATAATATTGTGCAGTGGAATAGATCACAACGCTACTTTTTCAGCAGGATTGGACAAAGTAGAGTGAGAATAAATGATCTTGCTGTTCCCTGGCAGACACACTGTCCTTTTCTGCCTGTGCTGACTTCAGTGGCAAAGGCAGGTGTGAGTCAGTTTGGAAAAATGCATGAGATGAATAAAGGAATGTGCTGAAATTACATTTTAAGTTAAACAGCTGCTTTAAATGTCACTCTCCCGCCATCCATGAAAGTGTGAGCTGAGTCAGGACCTGGACAGTTACATTTAGAGTGGGACTTTTGGTTGTCTGGGGTTTTTCGTTTACTTTCTTTGATTTCTGAGGGCTGTGATCATGAAGCCTGTATGCAGTCTGAGCAGCACCTCCCATGATTAGTATCCTCACAGAAATCAGGTGAGTCCACTGAGGGGAGCAGTGCCTCACCAAGGTGAAAGAAATCCTTACTGGAGTGCCTTTGGAAGCCCTTGCTGCTGATGTTGTAAATGAGCTTCCTTTACTGTTGTCCACTGGAAACAGATGCGTTTCCAAGCACGGTGCTTCCAACTGAAAAATTAACAAACATATTTTTAAATGTTATTTAAAAACACACGGTGAAAGATGAGAAACTGTCAACAGTACTGCAGCTTGATGACAATTATTTTGATGTTTTATATTCTTAGAACCTGTTGCAGGTAAATTCCTGAAGGTGCATCTGCGATGACATGAGAGATGATAGAAAAATATACTCCTGATGACTGCAGTGAGTGGTACAGTGATACTCAGTTTTTGTGGATCTGTCATAAGCATGTCTGTGGCTCAGAGACCATAGAAACAACAACTGCAAGCTCTTCAAAGAGTGCTGGAAATGAGGAAGGGTAGGTATTGAGCCATTTGGTCTATAAAGTGACTTCAGTGTGAACTCTGGGGGAGTTTGTGTTAAAGGACAAATTTGCCTAACCGTGTTTGAAAATGTATTGTTAGCAATGAGCAAAAGGTTGTCAGGTATAGCCCACGAACCTTTTGTAGTTTAAACTTAAGCTAGCTGCTAATACCAAAGAAGAAATTACTGTTATAAACATTAAAATTGCAAAAATGAAGACTGTAATTGGTATGCAATAATATTTTTATGGGTTTGGGATGAAAATTCAGAGTTGTTTTTACAGTGCTGCTTTTTGCATGTCCTTGCTATCAAATGTGATGTTCATACAGCAGAACATTTCACTTACTGTATGGTAGAAATCCACACACAAAAAGTCAATAGACCAAGATTTTACCATGGCATATTCTAGTTTACTCGTAATGCCTTTAAATATTCAAATACTTTAAGCAGATATCAGATACACAGAAAACATTAAGCTCCCCGAGATACAAAAAAGATACAGAAATATATAAAGATATGTAGCTAGCAGTGTGCCCAGGTGGCAAAGAAGGCCAACGGCAAACTGGCTTGTATTAGAAATGGTGTGACCAGCAGAAGCAGGGAGGTGATTGTCCCCCTGGACTCAGCACTGGTGAGGCGTCACCTTGAGTACTGTGTCCAGTTCTGGGCACCTCAGTACAAGAAGGATATGGAGGTGCTGGAGCGGATCCAGAGGAGGCAACAAAGCTGGTCAAGGGACTGGAGAATAAATCATATGAGAACCGTTTGAAGGAGCTGGGTCTGCTTAGTCTGAGGAAGAGGAGGCTGAGGGGAGACCTCATCACTCTTTACAACTACCTGAAAGGACATTGTAGAGAGGTTGGTGCTGGTCTCCTCTCTCGGGTAATTGGTGATAGAACCAGAGGGAATGGCTTCAAGCTGAGACAAGGTAGGTTTAGACTGGACACTAGGAAAAAATTCTTCACAGAAGGAGTGGTGGGATATTGGAAGAGGCTGCCCAGGGAGGTGGTTGAATCACCATCCCTGGATGTGTTTAAGCATCGCTCAGATGTAGTGTTGGGGGATATGGTCTAGGGGTGAACTTGTCGAGTAGGGTGAATGGTTGGGCACGATGATCCCATGGGTCTTTTCCAACCTAGATGATTCTGTGATTCTGTGAAAAGATGCTGATAATAGCCCCATAGCCTGAAAGTATCCATTGTCTGTAAACTAAGGAAATATAAGGACATGAAAATAAGGTAGATGTATTGTTGGGCATTTCTTTCCTTTACCTGGTCACCAAAGAGAGAACAGATAATTTCACTAATGCAGAGTGACTGCAAAACATTGTCTTGTTTTAATCCAGCTCTGGCAACTGCCAGACTCCTTTTGCATGGAGCTGTAAGAGTAGCTGGATTGAGTCATATCAAAGGATCATCTAGCCCATGTCCTGTCTCTAGCAGAGACAAGCAGTGTAGTCCTGGAGGAGTACAGGTAATGATGTGCTATTTTAGGTAGGTATGACAGCCTGTAGTAAGATACCTGAACAGAACTTAGACTAATACTGTCCTTCCAGCACCTTCCTACGTGTAATTCAGAGACATCCTCAGATGCAGTTGGTGCCCAAGTCTTCATAGTTAATAAACCACAAAGGACTTTTTCATGCAGATCTGTTTTGAAATCCTGATAAGTGGAATGGAGAGACCTAAGAACAGGATATTGTAGTATCCATTGTATGGTCAAGATATTCTTTGAAACAGATTTGAACAAGAACTGAGGCTGGACATGAAGTTCACCAAAAACTTGGTGGTGGCTGATAGTGGAGAAATAACCTCTAGTTACCTTAAGAGGATTATCGTAAATTATAATACTAAAACACACACCTCTAGGGAAGGACTTCACATGTAAATGCAAGATCACCTTAGTATAATTAGCTGAATAGGAGTCAAGACATGCGCAAATAGATTTTTGTAATGAAGGCATAGGTAACCAATCTGGTATTGCTGTGTGATTTTTTCTTATCTTTTTGTATATAAGATCCTCCATGATTCCTGGGGTTGTACTAGTTTTATAAATTATCACCTAGCACGCTTTTCTGCACAGAACTGGAATAGATCAAGTATCTTGACTCTGTGTGTCAATTGGTTTTCTGCCAATTGTTGTCCCTTATTAGGGGCAACAAGGCTGTTAAGGGCATTCTTGATCCAAGAATGTCTGTACTGTGCAAAGATTTGGCTTGGAAAGCTTCATGGCACTCTGTCTCTGTAATGATTACCTGTATGATGCTGGGACAGGTAGGAACACACAGTCTTGTTTTCATCCAGTTCAGCCAGTATAAGAAATTAATTACAACCTTCCCTGAGCAGGAGCATTCTTATAATGTGCCCAACAGTGAAGAGGGTCCCGTTGGGAAGCCGGCTGAGTATCGACAATCACACCAATATGGCTACATGCCGATCCGTTTATTCT
>JANHGN010149552.1:0-10288 GCA_024605025.1 Megaceryle maxima | reverse complement strand
GCTCCCGTCTGCTGTGGGGCCCAGGCTGGGACCCCCGGTGCCTGCTCCACAGCATCCGTGGTGATGGTGATGTGATTACCATCAGGGGGGTTGGGATTGGTACTGGTTTTGTATAGATCTGTACATATCCTATTTTATTTGTATTATTATTATTATTCTCATTAGAGCTGTTCTAGTTTCCTTTTCTAATCACTAAGTCTCTCTCCCTTATTCCTTTTCTCTTCCCCTTTGGGAAGGGAAGGGGTTAACAGAGAGCATCTGTTATAGGTCTAAGGGGCTGCCCTGACCCTAAACCTTGACAAAAGGCCATAGACATTTTAAAAAGAAGTTTTCAAAGCACATTTCTGCGCACATCCAGAGTGACAATATAATTCAAGGGCTGCTTTTGAGTGTGTGACACTTTAACCTTTTATGATATAGACTCCCCTATCTGAAAAGTCTTTTCTAACCTAAATAATTATTTGTTTCCATATGCCTTCAACCTTTCAACCATAGTGTCTTCTAGGCTAGAAACAATGCTGTTTGGCAGTCAGTATGAAAGGTGTGTTGCCACAGTGACCCTCAAGACCACTGCAAATTAAATTAATATAGCATGAGAGTATTTTACAAACTTGTAACCTTGACAGGTGACTCAGTTGTATTCACAAATTACACACAAGCCCTCTTTGTTTTGTTAGCCTTCTTTTCCTACCTAGCTTTGCTCAGATTAATTAGTTTTCTTTCCAGTTCCTTTTCTGGTTCCTTTTTTGGTTGTTCATTTTCTCATTTTACTACCCACTATAGTGTATTAATCTTCTTACTTTTTTTGATTTGTCAGTTCACTGTTTCTATTTTCTAGTCTCTGATTTCTTTCTTGCTCCCTGTGTACAGATAAGCTAATTGTTATGATCTTGTGTTGAGGACGAGACTTTTTAAAATGAGATGCTGGAACAGGTTGCCCAGAGAGGTGGTGGACGCCCCATCCCTGGAAACATTCAAGGTTGGATTGGATACAGCTCTGAGCAGCCTGATCTAGTTGAAGGTGTCCCTGCTCAGTGCAGGAGGTGTTGGATTAAATGGACCTTTAAAGGTCCCTTTCAAGCCTTAATATTCTATGAAAATTACCTTCCCATCTGTTCTTTCCTCCTTGTTTTGGTTACCTGGCCTTTTCCAAAACAATCAGTTTGAAATCTGCAATGATTATTTTGTAAAGTTACTCAGTGCACAGTATAAGACATTGGGTGTGGTGGAAGCTGTAGTGCAAAACTTAGTTTCTTGAACTTCTTGAACTCAAAAGCATGGTACTGTTAATTTTTCATTTGGTTTCATGTCAGTGCTAGCAAACTTGTTTCTGTGTAATAAAGGTACAGGTAAAGGTATAGAAAAGACTGTTCTCCTTATAAAACTGGTCTGTTTCAGGAGATAACTTCAAACTGTGGACATCCACGGTCTCTTGAGCTGTTTGGGTTTTTCAACTTATAAATGTGGTGGGTTTTTTTTGTTTTATCTTAGAGCGTTTAGTCCTAGAGTTATGTGATTGTTTCAGAACACAAATCTTCTTTTTTAAAAGTAAAAAAAAAAAACAAAACAACCCAGCTTTCATTGTTGTTTTACTTCAGCTTTAAATGTGAAGCTGAAAATTAAATACCCAAAAGGCAAACAACACAAAATATGTGGTTTTAGAGTATTATGGTTAATTTGAGAATGGGAATGAAAATATGTAAGTCTCTGCAAATATGTAAGTTAGAAAAAGGTTTTTCATTATTTTGAATTGACTCATTGATCAGTTGAGAGACAAATCTCTTTCGTAGCTTCCTATGAATCCATGGTGGGTTTTGGATGCATGATAAGTGAGACATTTTTTTTTTCCCAAAAACTATTATTTTCTTAGAAACTAAGTTATGTTTGTTTAATTCTGCAGAACAATAGAAATCAAAGTAACAAAAGTAGATGTCTTTCATGTTACAAGGTAGAGCTGCTGATAAACACTGTATCCTGAAATCCTGTGTATGCATTTTTTCTCTTTTCAGAAGGAATTAAGGTTAAAAATGATTAGTAAAGAGGGTGTGTTTCACATAGAAATTTTGCAGAAATTTTGTTGATTGCTATTGTGATCCTGACAATCATTTATTTTTTTTTTTCCTCATGCCATGCATTGTTAAACTATTTTCTTTGCAAAAGAACAACAACAACAACAAATCCATGGCTCATCACATGTTTTATAACAATGTTTTTCTTTCTTCCTTTAGCCTACTTATCATTACCTTTGCAATAATTTGCTAACATATACTATTTTCTCTCATAATTTTTCATATGTTACAAGTCTCTTAGTCATTTTGAATGTAGAAATCTCTTAATAGCCTTTCACATACATTGCTTCTTTTATTATAACCCTTCATAGTTTTTGCAGATACCATATTGGTAGTCTTAAGCCTCATTGGTTTTATTCTGTCTCTCTAAGCTGTATTTATTTTTTCAATTTTTAACCTTTAATAATAAGAAATTATAAACCAGATTGTCCAGTTATGGTATTTTTGTACTTTATAAGGTTATGTACATTTTCTTCTGACCAATTCAAAAGAGACAGCTTACTGATGGTTTATTTAGGTTACCAGATGTTTACAACATATAAACATTTTCTGACTTGTGCATAGTAAAGCATAAAATGATGCAAAACTATACACAGTGTGACATCTTACAGAATATAATTGTGACTTCCAGAAAAAAAAACTTTAAGGCAAAGTATCTCCTCCCTGGACAGGGAGTAGGTATTAGGTAATATTAGGTATAGTGTTTATTCACAGTTGTGTTCACACATTCACTTGCTTATTAAGTATTAGGATGAAGATTTTTAGTAAAGATTGTTTTGATTGTCCTATTGATTGTTTGAAAAAGGAATATACTTGAAAGGATCATATGGAAGTAACATTCTCTGAAAACAAAAAAAGCTGTATTAACTCATGTGGAAAACTTAGATTTTGATCTTCAAGTATTTAAGAGTTACACTAACTAGAAAGAACAGATTGCTAGGAAATCTGTATTTAAACTATCAGAAATCAACATTATTGGAAATCATAAATCAGTGGTAAACCTGTCATCTTTTTGATGTACACTTTCAAAGGAAATTCTGTTTCTGTGTTATGATGCCTCCTCTCTAGAGCATTCCAAGTATATAAATTCTTGCCCTTTAGGATGAGTTGAAAGCCTTCATACTAAGTGGAGTGTTGCATATTTTAAGAATGAAAATGCTTGTTCTATGTTCTTTTAATAACAACTTTTTGCACTAGTTTTACAGCTCTTGATAATCACATGCTCAAGGTCGCTTTTGTTGACAGTAGTTATTTTACTGCTTTCCTCTCCTTACTCCATTACAGTATCCCACAGTAACCCAATTTAGCTGAACAGTCTGGACATTGGATGTTAGAGGGAAGAACCTGGACAAGGAGAAAAGCCTTTGTGATAGTGAATCTTTAGAAAAGCATGATTTGTGTAAGAAGTCTGTAATTTCTCTCATAAGCTAACTATTTGCTTCCTGGTATCTTCAAATTGCATTGTGTATGTGTGACACACACAATATTAGAGGAAGATACTATTTCCCTAGGTTCTTGCCTTGTGTCTAGCATAAATGCAGAGGATATAATGCTACAGTGTTCTGACTTGAGGATTCTGGTCATGATGTCTGTTCTGGGATTTTCTACATCAAACTAGATTTGATCCACCACTAGGTAGAGCTGCATCCTTTTGTTGTGTGTTTGGTTGGTTGTGTGTTTGGTTGGTTGTGTGTTTGGTTGGTTGTGTGTTTGGTTGGTTGTGTGTTTGGTTGGTTGTGTGTTTTGTGTAATAAATTCTAACATGCCAGTCTTAAATATGACAGCTGGAGGTATAAAGATGTCTGTACATCTAGATGCAGACTTCGCATTACTAATTATTTTTTCTTTCTTCAGTAATAAAAGAAATTGTCCTTATCTGAACAGAACTAATTATGTTCAATGATTTTACATTTCAGTTAAGTCTCTTCTAACTAACTGCACTTTCAAAAGTTAGCAGCATATTTTCACAGACAGTGTCTGCTTCTAGCAGTAATAACAATTGATGTTTACAGTTACTACCAAGAACTGGTGTGCAGAAAGGGTCTTGCTTATACTTGCCTCTGTGGGACCGAGGTCACTGCTAAATCTGGTGTATCACAGTGGGAGATGCAGAAAGGAAAAGGCTGCACTTGTGGGAAGGAGTGCACAGGACAGGTGACTCTAAACTGACCAACAAGTGATTCCATGCCATATATGGCATATTCAGTATAAAACTGAGGGATTATGAGGGTCAAGCTTTCTTATTCAATGTCCAGTGTCTGAGGAGGACTCTGTCCTGCCTTTGATCCTGATCTGTGTGTTCCTGAATCTGGTTTCAGAATCCAGATCCAGAATCTGGTTCACATCTGCTGCTAAGTCCAGTCAGGGAATTCCTCGGTGCCTGCTCCACAACATCAGTGGTGACAGGTAATGTAATTGCCACCAGGGGTTTGGGTTTAATATTGGTTTTGCATATTTTTATAAATATTCCAATTTATTGTTATTTTCAGTAAAGCTTTTTTAGTTCTCTTTTCCAATCCATACATCTTCCTTATTCCCTTTCTCTTCCCTTTTAGGAAGAGAGATGGATTACTAGAGAGCATCTGTTATTTGTCTAGTGATAAGCTTAGCCCCTAATGCTTGGTAGAAACATAATCATAAAACTGTATGTAGTGTCATGTTATTTGGTTTAAGTGAACGATAAACTGTTGCCTGCATTTGACTCATGACAACTTCTGCTATGAACTCCTGTGACACAGTCAAATATAATGCAGTTCTACACCATATCCTCATTCAAGCGAAAACTTACCTGATGTGGAAATAGTGTAATTTGTAATTTTCACTTCTCTTGCTTACTCACATTCATGTAAACTTAGTGAAGTAATAGCTGGGCCTTGCCTTTTACTGTGCATATTCACAAACCCTAATATGTTTAGGAAGAGGCAAATGTCTTTGATATTGGTGATGCCGATTTAGCAGTTCTAGCATACAAAACAGAAATACTTTCAGTTTGCTGCAATAACAAAGTTGTTCTTTTCTCTAAATGAGAATGAAACCTAAGGAAATTTGAGAAATTTTTAAATGAGATTTTTTAGTTTTTTTAGTTAAGTTTGTATAGTCTATACTGGTACACTGGGAAAAACAACAGGAACATTCCAGATGTAAGTTATTATTCTGACCATCAGATGAATTATTTTCAAATTAATCTGTTCAGGTTTATTGAAAGCCTAATTAGTGTGCAAAGTGCTGCATAAATAAGGAGCCTGGAAAAGGCTTTTGTTCATTTGTCTGTCCCTTCTGGACTCTCATGCAAATTACTAAATTTCCCCAAATTGTATTTACTACTGAATTCTTAAAATGTAAATGCTGAAGTGCACAGAATACACTCTTAAAATATATATAAGTACAGCCTGTCAGGGAGGGGAACCTGTATTAATAATTCATCTGTAGATCACTGTGTTACTTTAACATTGTTAATTTTGGGACTCCTTTAATTTGATTGGTTTTTGGATTACTTGCTTCCCCATATGTGGTCTTACATCCAAAATACATTATCTAAGTGATGCAAAATAGTCATTAGTTAGTTCCTGAGATTGGGTGATGCTATTCTGTGGCAAGTGCAGATAACAAATTGTTACACTTTGCTTGTCCTTCAGATCAGTAATAGTGTCAGAACACTGCTGAACTCTACCCACTGCATGAGGAGCCAACAGATGAGAGTTAAGCTGTTATAATTTACCTTGTATTTCACATAATTAAACCAATTTTCTTATATGAGCAGTAGTTCAAAAATGTGTGGGGAACAGGAAAGTGTGTTGTTTTATTAAAGGAAGTAAAAAGTAAAGTGTAAGATTAATATTGACATGCCTCCATGAGTAGCTATCAGGATTGGGAAGAGAAGGCAAGGGTAATGATATACTTGTCAAGTTGTGGTGCTGATTGGTTTTGTCATGCCTTCATCACACGGTACAGAGTAAAAGGCAAATTCTCCTCTTCTACAGAAGAGAAAACAAGCGAAAAACAGTTGTGTGGAATAACCTTCTGTTGTCATTCTCATGCTCCTCCACTCGGACAATTTTGCAGACCTTAGAGGGTAGAAAATTAAGTGTTTATGTTGTAGTATAAAACACAGTTGTGCACTATATGATATTTCCAGCTTTAGAATGCCTTGGCAGTTGAAGTTTCTATTAAAAATGTCAGGGATCTTTGCCCAGGAGCATTAGAGACTATGAAATTTCCTTGTGTTGGTAGGCTGCATAGAGCTTTTTTCATTTGAGCTCAAGCTTAATAGCCTAATCAAGCTTAATGCCTTAATAGGATAGCTATGCACCTCTCTGAAAACAGTTCACTCTTTTAATGTGGATAAATACTTCCAGCTGATAAGTTAAATGGCCTAGGGAATATAATTTCTTAGCTTTTTATCAGTTATTATTTTCCACGTTACACAAATCAGGAATTGTTCTTTTCATAATTGAAAGTATTGCTTAGTAACTTTTTGTATTAACTGTCCAGTATAAGTTGATATAGATATTTGAAGCCCTTAAAGAAGGAGACTCTTGGATGTAGAAAAACACTTAGCTTCACTCTTAAATTTGTAAAGACAATTGCAGTGTAACTTCCAGGAGAAAGGGAGAAAAGAATTTAACCTAGGATAACCAAACACACCAGAAAACCTGGGATACCAAACCTGCTTTCTAGTATGTATAAGCACTGTCACAGGGAGTGGAAGAGGCAGAATTTTGTTTCTGTACATAGCCTTCCATTCCATGTTTGGGCCCAGCATGAAGTCCCACAGGTTATCTTGCAGGTTATCATCATGGCAAGAGAAGGACGTGAAGTACCTTTCCTGGGGATGCATCTCTGGCCTTCACTTTTAAAAAGTATCATTTTAATGCTTTTATTAATCAAATATCTTTTCATTGTAATACTGAGCACTTAAAAATAGACTGAGAATGCTAAAAAAGAATTAAACTTTTAGGAGATCTCTTCAAGGAAGAGTAGTCACTGATAGTTTATAATCACTGGAAACTAACAGTGCCTTTATATAAGAAAGAATATTTTATTTGTCATCTTTCCCATTTTATAGCTTAATGCTGACATTGTAGAAAAAGTATCCTTCATTGATTTCTTCTCAAGCAGTCTCAAGTCATTGAAATGCTTGTGAACTTTCATGACATGTATTAGTTGTTTTTCTTCGTTGCAAGTACAGGTGAATATATATTGCAAGATGTTTTTGTATCAGAACTGTTAAATATGCTAAATCCAAAGTGGCTTTGAAATGTAAATACAAGTATAGTTCAGTGAAAGTGGGACTATCCTGCCATGGAAAAGTGCTTGTAATAACCTATATAGGAGTTTTAAGATGAGAAATGCATGTGATTTGTTGGGGGTTTGTTTTGTTTGTTTGTTTGTTTGTTTTTTTGGTTTTTTTTTTTTTTTCCCCTTACTTTCCTAGCATTTCAGCATCATAGTTTTTCTTAACTGCCTGTTCATAAGCCACAATTATCATATGTCTTGGCCTACTGAGCTGACATCACTTGAGTAATTAAGGTGATAGATGCCCACAGTTTGACATCTCTTATGTTGTGACATAGTTGTTAAGGGTGACACTTTCGTTAGATAAAGCAGAATCAAACAGGCAATAGTGTAATTCAAAAAAGTGTAATTCAGGCCAAACAAATACACACATTGAAAGCAAGAATTGGCAGAGATGAGAAATGTGAATGGCTGACTTGTGGGGAAAAAGCACATGAGAATTGAAAAATCTCAGGCACAGGTGCAACATAACAAGAACTATATTTCAAAGGCAAGATCCCACCAGAAAACAAATTGAAACCTTCAAGAGAACTAGGCAGCACAGATCATCACAATAAAGAAAGGTAAATAAATGATAAATTAAAAAACAAGCTAAAGCGTCTCACAATTGGAATTACAGTAGTAGTGTTTTGTTGTTTTGGTTTTTTTTTTCACTCTCCTGTAAATAAAATGAAGGGTTGGTTTAATAAATGCTTTAATACCTTCAACTAGCTGCACATATTGCTGCTTTTGTTTAATTAGCAGGATATGCATTGTACAATCAGAATGTGCTCTTTAGGCGTTCAATATCTGGATGTTGGCATACTCAAGGTATTTCTAATGATTAAAAATTAATACTGATTTTGGATGCTAATTACATTCCAATATCCATCCACATAGAATGTGACATCTAGTAACCTTTTCATTAACAAACTTTAATCAAGATTATTTTAAAATGTGACCATACAAAGAAGCATAACATTAGCTCTATGATGTATGATATACTCTTTCTCAGCTGAATAGGCTGCTCTTTACATTAGCCTATACTTGTACTGCAAATGGATTTAGTTGGTGACAAGTGAGAACAATTGCAGTTGGGATTTATTTAAAATACAGAGTTTATATTATTAATTTCTTTCAATGTCAAGATGATTTTGTAGAGTGTTTGCCACAATTAGATGTTGCATTTAAATATACTGTTAAGATGCAGTTTCATGGTTAATAATAAGACTGTACTGCTGCTAGAGAGGAAGGAACAGAGTCATGTTTTCTTCCATCCCACACTAAAACTTGTGCTCTTTCATGAGAAGCTGAATTTTGCTGAAAAGGTTTTTCAGCATCCTAACCTGGTCACAGCCTTCTATTGTGAATGAGATTTCTAACACTGGGGAAGCATCAGGAGCATATGGTTAATGGCAAGGATGAAAAGAAACACCCTGTTCCTTTAAGCGCAGACAGCTTGTAAACCATGAGTGGTACTTCCACAGGCAGGACAAGCCAGCATGATGGCTTGCTGTTGCCTAAAGGATGCTTTCTTAGTTCTGTCTCCTCTGCAGGTATCCCTACCTGTTTCTTCATACTGGATCCTGGCACTTGTCAACCCTTCTTTCAGCTGATTAACTAACCTAACTTGCATAGAGTGCTAGCAGGTTGGAGGATTGAGACATCTCATGTAAAACCTCAATGAGTACCAGAGCTGGTGCAAGATAAAGTTCTTATGACCATGTGCAGTTGAGAATACTGGGGCAAGGGCAAAGTGAACCTCTCCTTACACCAAAGTGGTGAGGAACTGTTTGGACCAGCTTATTTCACATTGTAGAATCGCTCCCTTAGTCTCAGCTTTTTTATGAAAATTCTTTTATGGAAAAATCTGGTGAAAGTTTCAGGAACCTTAACTGCCTTCCAGGGATGTTGTGGTACCTTGTTTTCAGTTAGCATTTTGAAACTGATGCTTGGCTGGCATACTAGAGCAATCTTAAAAAGTAAACAGCCTTAGCTGGCATCTGGGTGCTGATTTTTTTTAATGAAGAACCTGTTGTGCTCAATATTTTCTCTGTTGGTAGTTAGATCCTCCAACTGATTTTAAGTTTTGGTTTTTTTTTTTCTAAATTCCTATCATCCATCATCAAATTCTTAGGACAAGGATTAGGTTTAAAAAAAAAAAAGTGTAAGTATATTTAAATATGTTTTGAGTTAGCTTTGCTCAAGGTCTGCTGTGTCCAACCACAAATGCTGACCTCATATGTGTGGCTGTGTGTTTACTCATATCTGGAAGCAATGTTGTATTGCAGACTCATAGACTGCAGCCAGATCCTTTCTTAAGTGTTTGTTAGTCTTGATCTTTTAAAACGTAAATTGTAGTAGCATAAATAATAAGAGTAAGAAGTGTAACACAGCTGAACTTGAAAAGTTGTGTGGTTGGTGGGGTTTTTTTCCCTGAAAAATAAGTTCATGGCAATAGTGGATAATGTGCGTAGAAATGGGGAGTTCTTGGGAACAATAAATTATAAGGGTTGTTGTGCTTTTATATCAAGCTCTTTCTCTGTAACAGCTTTTACTAGCAGTCTGTCTCTCTCTCTCTCCTTTTTTTTTTTTTTTTTTTTTTTTTTAGTGTGGCCCTGGCAAGGTTCTTTTTTCTGTTGTTCCCAACTGGCCTTTTACCATGAACAACAATTCAGTTCCAGATACAGGTATACATAAAAAAAGATTGTTATCACAGTTCTTCTTCAACAGTGTGTGTGTGTTCTCTATATTTTTTTTTTTATTATTATTCTTTATTGTCACCATGAGCAGACTAATTGAGCCTGAACTGCAATCTGACTGCAACATTAGAGGCCCTGTAGTCTATCCATTTCAATGACAGTATTGAAACGCTCTAAAACTGATGAGTTGAAATGGGAAAAAAAAAATCTTTATAATCATGAGCAAGCAAGTAGTCTTCTATA
>JANHGN010149551.1:0-10295 GCA_024605025.1 Megaceryle maxima | reverse complement strand
CAGGCTTTTTTTTTTTTTTTTTTTGGCTTTGTTCTGAGGCTTTTCTGGAGGCTTAAGGCTCTTTGCAGGATTTTTTTAAATTATTTTCAGGCTTTTTTGTGGATTTTTTGAAGATATATTCCCCCCGGGCAACGGGGCCAGCTGTGCCTGGGCACCTGGCTGCTCTCGGACTGTCCCGAGGATTGCTGGCTGATAGCAGGGTGTCTGCAGGATTGCCGGGTGCTCTCGGGGTGTCTCCAGAACCCCCTTTGCTTTCATGTCCCCCAGGTGCCACCCTCTTGCCCTGGGGTGTGTCCCGGAGCCTCGCACTCACCCCGGGCACCCGTCCCCGAGCAGCAGCAAGAGGGGACCCCAGGGCTGGAGCAGTGCTTCGAGCACTTTCCCAACCCACCCGGATCTCTTCTGGCTGCCCGGCCCCGGGTGACCCTGCTGGGGCAGGGGGGTTGGACCCGCTGCGCTCCGGGGCTCCCTTCACCCCCCCCACCCTGGGGGTCTGTGATTGAGTCGCCAGAGAGCGAAGCCGCAGCAACAGCAGCGGGAAGTCCTCTACCCGAGCGCTGGATTAAGGCAGAAAAGGGCTTCCCAGAGCCAGGGGTCCCCAAAAAAGAGCCGCGAGACCCGGCAGGAGCCGGCAGCGTTCCCGTCAGCGAGGCTGAGAGGGTGACGGGGCTGGGGGCGTTACCGGTGCAGCCGCGGGCTTCGGAAAGGCGGCGAGAGCGGAGCCGCCCCTCAGCCGCCGGAGAGCGAAGCAGCGGCTTTCCCGCCGAAAAGCGCGGGCAGGGGAGAAGGGGAGAGAGGGAAAGGGAGAGGGGAGAAGGGGAGAGGGAAAGGGAGAGGGAGAGGGGAGAAGAGGAGAGGGAAAGGGAGGGAGAGAAAGAAGTGAGAAAGGGAGAGAAAGTGGAGAAAAGAGAGATAAGAAAAAAAAAAAAAAAAAGAAAGAAACCAGACGAGTGATTGCTGTGGGTGACTCCCTCCTGAGGGGGGGCAGAGGGCCCAGTATGCCCTTTGGACCCGCTTAGTAGGGAAGTCTGTTGTCTCCCTGGGGCACGAGTTAAGGGTGTGATGGACAAATTCCCTACCCTGGTGAAGTCTGCAGATTATTATCTGCTTTGGGTGTCCCAGGTGGGAAGTGATGATGTCACTACTAGAAGCCCAAGATCAATTGAGGGAGATTTTAGGGCCCTGGGGAAGCTGCTCAATAGACGGGGAGCACAAGCTGTGTTCTGCTCTCTCCCTCCCGGGGCAGGGATGAATGAGGGAATTTCAGGAGGAGTGATCAGGTTCATGATGGGGCCGGGTGGGTTCCATGCCAGAGCACTGAGAGCTGGCAGGGGTGCTCACCAGGCCACTGGCCAGCATTTCTCAGCCGTCCTGGCTGACGGGGGAGGCACCAGCAGGTTGGCCTCTATGTGCTCTATGGAGGTTCTGGGGCATCTATAGGAGCTCTCTAGGGGTCTATAGGGGGCCTGAGCATATATAGGAGCTCTAGGTGTTCTCTAGAGGGCCTCAGTGGGGTCTACAGAGGGTCTCTAGGTGGTGTGTGGGGTCTGTAGGGGCTCTTTGGGTCTGTAAGGGCTCTATGAGTCAGGGTAGGGGACTAGGGGGGCACGATGGGGACTATAGAACGTCTATAGTGGGGTCTACAAAGGGCTGTATTATTTTGGGAGTGGGCATAGTACCCTATGGCACACTATAGCATCCTATAGAATAATTCCTATAGCATTCTACAGAACCATTGGCAACCTATAGCACCCATAGCAACCCTAGCATGCTATAGCTGCCATAGCACCCTATGACACCCTATAGAACTGATAGCATCCATAGTACACCACAGAACCCTATAGCACACTATGGGACCCCATAGCACTCTATAGTACCCCAGAGCACCCATGCCTCTCAAGAGCACTATATAGCACCGTATGGCACCCTAGAGCAGCCTTTGGCATCCAGTAATAGAAATACCACGCTACGGCAATCTATAGCACCCTATAGCACCCCCTACACCCCAGCACGCCACAGCACACAAGCGCACCCTATAGCATCCCGTAGAACCCATAGCACCCTGTAACACCCTATTTCACCCAGTGCACCATTTAGGTACCTATAGCACCCTAGAACACCCATAGCACCCTGTAGTACCCTGTAGCAACCTATAACACCCTAAAGAACCCTATAGCGCTCACGTCTTCCTACAGCACCAGAGCATACCATAGAACCCCTAACACCCACAGTACGCTAGGGCACCGCACTGCACCTGTAGCACCCTGTACCATTCCACAGCACCCCACTGTACGCACTGCACCCCATATAACCCTGCAGCACCTTACAGCATCCTAAAGCACCCTGTGGCCCCCTAGACCATCCCATAGCACCCTATGTCATCCATAGCACACCACAGTACCTTAGAGCACCCTATAGTACGCTATAGCACCCTGTATAAACCTGTAGCACCCACAGAACCCTAGAGCACCCATACTGTCCTGTAATACCCATATAACCTATAGTACCCTATAGCACCCAGGGGATACTGAGCACCCTATAGCATCCCACAGCATCCCATGGTATCCTAGAGCACCCTATGGGATCCTGTGGCAGCCTAGAGCACCATATAGCACCTTGTAGCACCCTATGCAACCCCATAGTTCCCTGCAGCACCCCATTGCACACTATAGAAACCAGTGCTACTCTACAGTATCCTGCAATATCCATATCACCCCCAGCCTCCCGTGGTACCCTATAGCACGCCTTCATACCCTATAGCTTCCTATAGCACCTTGTAACAGCCAAAATATCCCATAGGGTCCGACAGCACCCCGGGGTACCCCATAGCACTCTAGACACCCATAGCACCCTAGAGCACACTATAGTACCCATAGCGCCCTAGAGTAACCTGTAGCACCCATAGCACTCTAGAGCACCCATTACACCCTAGAGGAGGCTATAGCACCCCATAGCATCCTATACCACCCATTGCACCCCACAGCACCATATAGCACCCTATGGCACCCTATAGCATGCAATAGCACCCCATAGCAGCATAGCGTCCTTTGCACCCCATGGCATCCTATAGCACCCATAACATCCCACATAACAGCCCGCAGAACCCTATAGGACCATATAGTACCCTAAAGCACCACATAGCATCCTATAAAGGCCATAGCACCCTATAACACCTCCTATCACACGTAGTATCACTTAGGTCCTATAGCAGCCATGGCATCCCATAGTACCCTCTAGCACCCTAGTGCACCTATACCACCCCATAGCACCCTATACCACTCCAGAGCACACTATAGCTCCCTATAGCACCCATAGCATTCTATAGTAACCATAGCACTCCCTATAGATCACCCCCTAGCACCCCATAGGTCTCTATAGCACCCTATGCACCACCTCGGGCAGTTTGCAGAGGACACCAGGTTGGGTGGGAGTGTTGATCTGCTGGAGGCTCTTCAGAGGGACCTGGCCAGGCTGGCTGGCTGGCTCGAGGTCAGTGGGATGAGGTTCCACCAGGCCAAAGGCCAGGTCCTGCCCTTGGGTGATGCCAACCCCCTGCTCTGCTCCAGGCTGGGGCAGAGCGGCTGGAAGGCACCCAGTGAGAAAGGGCATGGGGGGGGTTGGTCAGCAGGTGGCTGGAGATGAGCCAGTGGGTACCCAGGGGACAAGAAGCCACCAGCACCCTGGCTGTGGCAGCACTGGGGTGGCAGCAGGAGCAGGGCAGGGATCGCCCCCCTGCACTGGGCACTGGGGAGGCTGCCCCTGGAATCCTGGGGTCAGTTCTGGGCCTCTTACTCCCAGAAGGACATTGAGGGGCTGGGGCATGGCCAGAGGAGGACAACAGTGGGGAAGGGGCTGCACGAAGAGGAAAAGGGGTTGGAGAACTTCTGAGGAGCAGCTGAGGGACCTGGGCTTGTTCAGCTTTGAGAGAAGGAGGCTCAGGGGAGACCTGGCTCTGACAGCTCCTGACAGGAGTGGTGAGGTGGGGGGTGACATCTCTCGTTTCCCTAGCAATGGGACAAGAGGAACCAGCCTCAAGTTGCCCCAGGAGAGATTTTGGTTGGACCTGAGGAGCAATGTCTTCTCCATAAGGGTTGTCCAGGCCTGGCCCAGGCTGGAACTGTGGTGCTGAGGGCCATGGTTGAGTTGAGGTCTTCTTGGTGTTGGGTCAGTGGTTGGACTCTTAAAGGTCTTTTCCAAGCCAGGAAATTCCATGATTCTGTGGCTGCCCCAAGGGCCATGGGGTCCCCAGGTGGTAGCCACAGTGACGCAGTTTTGGCACAAGACTGGGCGATGTCATCAGGGGCTGGGTGACATCAGAGGCCTCCAGCACATGGGCTGTCATGGGGACCAACTGTTGGGAACCAGCCCAGCCGGGTCAGGCTGCTGGGCCGTGTCGTGACGTGTCATGATGTGTCATGTCCCCCTATGACCTTTTCTAATGTCCCGTGGGCACCGGGACACGGGGACATGGTCAGGACATGGCAACACACATGAGGGCTCAGGGACATACATGAGGACATGGGGGGGACACACCTGGGACAAAGGGACACACACCCAGGACATGGGGAGACACACCTGGGACATGGGGACACAGATGAGGATGTGGGGACATGAACATGGGGACATGCGTGGGGACACGTGTGGGGACATGCATGGGGACACAGGGACACACATGAGGACACCGAGATGTGCCTGAGGGCTCAGGGACACGCATAAGGACACAGGGAGGCATCCCTGGGACATGGGGACGCACACCTGGGGACACAGGGACACTCGGGAGGACATGGGGACATGCACGAGGACACAGGGACACACATGAGGATACAACCCTGGGACATGCGGACACATACCCGGGGACACAAACGAGGACATGGGGCCGTGCACAAGGACATGGGCACACGCTCAGGGCTTGGGGACACACTCAGGGCTCAGGGACACGTGTGAGGGCTTGGGGACATTCACGAGGACATGGGGACACGCTCAGGGCTCAGGGACACACTCAGGGACACGTGTGAGGGCTTGGGGACATTCACGAGGACATGGGGACACGCTCAGGGCTCAGGGACACGCACGAGGGCTCAGGGAGATGTGCAAGGACATGGGGACACACACTAGGGGCACGGGGACATGTACAAGGATGCGGGGACGCACATGAGGACATTGGGACACACTGGGGGCACAGGGCTGTGCATGGGGACACGCCTGGGGCAGAGGGACATCCATGAGGACACAGGGAGATGCTCGGGGCACAGGGCTGTGTGCTGGGACAGGGGGTCACACTCAGGACACGGGGCTGTGCACAGGGTCACAGGGCCGGGCACAGGGGCACAGGGCCACACACGTGCCGCTGGTGTTTGCACACCAGGTGCTGATGTCACCGTCACACCCCCCGGTCCACGTGCAAGGGCCTGGCCAGTTGTGCAACACCTGGTGGGGGTGGCTGATCCCAGGAGGCTGGGCTTAGGGACATGCAGGGGGACAGGGACATGGACCGGGGGACATAGACAAGGGCTTGGGGACAGGCATGGAGACGCACGGCAAGGCTTGGGGACATCAAGGGGACATACACAGGGATATGGGGACATGCTCGGGGGCCATGCACCAGGGCATGGAGACAAGCTTGGGGACACAGGGACATGCTCGGGGATGACACGGGCAAGGGCTTGGGGACATGCAGTGGGGACAGGGGGACACGCAAGGAGATGTGCTTGGGGACATGGCGACATGCACCAGGGAACAGGGACACGCGTGGGGACATGATCAAGGACATGGACAAGGGCTTGGGGACACACACAGTGACACACTTGGGGACATGCTTTGGGGCTGGTGGCCACATATGGGCACATGGAGACACACATGAGGACATGGCACCACACATGGGGACACCCCCAGGGACATGCTTGGGGACATGCAGTAATGCCGGTGGCCACGGATGGGGACCGGAGGACACACCTGGGGACATGAGAATACATACCAGGACACACGTGGGGACATGGAGACACGCTTGGGAACATGGGGACAGACACGCACCAGAGATGGGGGGCTACTCATGGAGACACGGGACCACACACGGGGACACAGCCGGGGGCACGAGCCAAGCCCCGGTGCCCCACGCGCTGCCACACGTGTTACGCGGCCGGGGCGTGTCAGCTGTTGTGCAACTGCCGACGGCCGAGGACATAAATAGCAGCGGGTGGGGATGGGATGTCACCCACCATGGAGCCCAGTGTCACCCTCCTGCTGCTGGTGGCCTTTGTCACCCTTCTGCTGCTGGTGGCCCTGCGGGGGGGGAGTGGCTCCTCTGGCCACTTGCCCCCCGGACCCCCGGCCCTGCCCCTCCTGGGCAACCTCCTGCAGATCTCCCCGTCCCACACCCTCCAGTCACTGCTGAAGGTGAGTAAGGGGGGCAGGCAGTGCCCACCCACCCGGGGAATCACCCACCTGCCTAGGGACCCCCCCACCTGGCACCAGCCCACCTGGGGGACCCTCCAACCTGGGGACCCCTCTACCTGGCACCCACCCACACAGGAACCCCCCAACTTGGGGACACACCCACATGGGGACCCCCCCATCTGGCACTCGCCCACACGGGGACCTTCTGACCTGGGGACCCACCCACCTGGCACCCACCCACGTAGGAAACCCCCCACACACACTTGGGAACACACCTACATGGGGGCTCCCCCACTTGGCACCCCCTCGACCTGGCACCCACCCGCAGGGGGACCCTCCCACCTGGGGACTCCCCCACCTGGCACCCACCCACCTGGGGAGCCCCCTGCCTTGGGACCCCCTCACCTGGTACCCACCCCCATGGGGACCCTCCAGTGTGGGGACCCTCCCACCTGGCACCCACCCACCCAGGGACACACCCACCTGGAGACCCTGCAAACTGGGGACCCCCCCACCTGATACCCCCCCAACCTGGGGGACAGCCATGGGTGCCCCTCACACCCGGGTGAGTCCTACAGGACGGTGCTCCTAGTATGGGAGGGGGCACTCACCTGGCTCCCACTGCCTCATCACCACCAGCTGAGCGAGACCTATGGCCCCGTGGTGGGGTTGTGGGTGGGTGGCACCACTCGGGTGTCCCCACCCTCCCCCCCCCAGCACCCATGGGTGCCCCCCCACAGCTGAGCAAGACCTACGGGCCGGTGTTCACGGTGTGGCTGGGCCGGCGGAGGGTGCTGGTGCTGAGCAGCCCGGCCGCGGTGCGGGAGGCGCTGGTGGATCAGGCCGAGGTGTTTGCGGGGCGCGGGAGGATGCCCACCCTGGAGAGCACCTTCCGCGGGCACGGTGAGGGGGGCACCCGCCTCATGGGTGCTGCTGTGGAGGCGGGGTTATGACGGACAGGTCCTGGGCTGCGTCAGGCCGTAGCAGGGCTTGAGCCCCTGGACCTTACGGGGGTTGTTCTGGTGGTGTCTTGGAGGGTGCCCATCTTGGTGTGCCGATGGGTGCCCCATCGTCTTGCTCCGATGGGTGCCCACCCCTTGCCCCAGTGGGTGTCCACCCCCGTCCTATGGGTGCCCATCCCCTTACCCCCATGGGTGCCCCCCCCCAACCCATGGCTGCCCACCCGCTGTCCTGTGGGTGCCACCTTGCCCATGGGGTGCTCACCCCCACCCAGGGGTGGTCTTTGCCAATGGGGAGCGCTGGCGGCAGCTGCGCCGCTTCTCGCTGACGGTGCTGAGGGACTTCGGGATGGGCCGGAAGAGCATCGAGAGCCGGATCCAGGAGGAGGCCCAGATCCTGGTGCAGAAGATGCTGAGCACCCAAGGTACCTCCCTTAGGTGCTGGGGTGGGCACTGGCTTCACGCTTGGGTGCTGGGTTGGGTGGTGGCTTCACGCTTGGGTTCCAAGCCTCAGAAGGAAGCTCAGCTGCTGCTGTGGGAGGTGCCAGGGTTGGGTGCTGGGGCTGGGTGGTGGCTTCACCCTTGGGTGCTGACCCCCAGGAGAAAGCCCTTATCCTGCCACTGGAGCCACACAGCACCAAAGGATCTGGAGCTGGGTGCTGGGCTGGGTTCTGAGCTGGGTGCTTCTCCTACCCATCGGTGCTCCCCACCCTCCCAGGGGAGCCCTTTGACCCCACGTTCCTCCTGAGCTGTGCCGTCTCCAACATCATCTGCTCCATTGTCTTCGGGAGGCGCTTCGATTACCAGGACAAGGAGTTCCTGGAGCTCCTGCACCTGATGAACGAGAGCTTCCGGGAGCTCAGCACCCCCTGGTCCCAGGTGGGCGCTGGGTGGCCACTGGGTGGGTGCTGGATGGACATAGGTTGGGTGCTGGGCAGGTGCTTGGTGGGCACTGGAGGAAGAGGAGGAGAAGACATGAGGAAGAGGAGGAGGTTCCGATGAAGGTGATCCCCCCCCATAGCTATACGATTTGGCCGAGACCTTCCTGAAGCACTTGCCAGGGCCCCACCTGAAGATCCCACGGCTCTTGGCCAAGATGAGGAGCTTCATTGCCCGGCGGGTGCAGGGCAACGCCCAGAGCCTGGAGCCTGGGCACCCACGGGACTTCATCGACTGCTTCCTGCTCCAGATGGACAAGGTGAGGGGTGGGGTGCACCCAGGGGTGCTCCTGAGAACGTGTGGGTGCTCCTGACAACCTTGAGGTGGTACCATGCACCTTGGAGTGGTCCTGTAAACCTTGGGGTGCTCCTGCACCTTAGAGTGCTCCATGAGAACCTGGGTGAGTGGTCCTGGGCACCTTGAGATGCTCCTGTGAACCTGAGTGGGTGCTCTTGAGAACTTTGAGATTATCCTTAGAAACTGGGTGGGTGCTCCTGTGCACCCTGGGGGGAACCCAAGCACCTTGAGGTGGTCCCATGCACCTTGGGGTGCTCCTGAGCATCCAGGAGTGGTCCATGCCCCCATGGGTGCTCCTGTGCAGCTGGGTGGGTGCTCCCTCAACCCCCCCATGGGGGGGGCCAACACCCACCACCCTCATACACCCATGGGTGCTCCCCCCTGCCCCACCAGGAGAAGTCTCAACCCTCCTCGGAGTTCACGCTGGAGAACCTGGAGCTCACCACCCTCAACCTCTTCTTTGCCGGCACCGAGACCGTCAGCTCCACCCTGCGCTACGGCTTCCTCCAGCTCATGAAGCACCCTGAGATCCAAGGTGGGGTGGAGGGCAGGAGGACACCCTGTGAACTTTGGGGTGCTCTCAAGAACCTGGGTGATGCTCCTGAGAACCTCGAGTTGGTCCCGGGAACTTGGGTGGGTGCTCCTGGGCACCTTGGGGTGCTCCCAAGAACCCTCTGTGTGCTCCTCAGAGAAGGTCCACGAGGAGATCGAGCGGGTGGTGGGGCTGGAGCGCCCACCGAGCATGGCCGACCGCAGCTGCATGCCCTACACGGAGGCCGTGCTCCACGAGATCCAGCGCTGCGCCGACCTCATCCCCATGAACGTCCCCCACCGCGTCACCAAGGACACCCGCTTCAGAGGCTACACCATCCCCGAGGTGGGTGGGGGTTGGGTGGGGTGTCACCACGCGAGAAGAAAGGGAGAGGGTGTTGGGCCAGGAGAACATGAGAAGAACGTGATCCTCGAGAGGTCAAAGTGCTGGGGATGTGAGGAACCATCATGGGGATCCACTGTGGGGACATGAGGGACCTACCACGGGGACATGAGGTCATGGAGAACCACCATGGGGATTGGGGACCCACCCTGGGGACATGGGGAGCCACCATGGGGACATGAGACCACAGAGACCCACCATGAGGAGAGTAGCCAGAGGGTACGCTGACCCCCCCCATGTCCCCTCCCACCTCAGGGCACCGAGGTCTACACCCTGCTGAGCCCCGTCCTCCATGACCCCACCGCCTTCAAGCGCCCGGACGCCTTCGACCCCAACAACTTCCTGACCCCCGACGGCCACTTCCAGAAGAACGAGGCCTTCGTTGTCTTCTCCTCAGGTACCCCCAGGAGGATGATGATGGTCTTTGGGTCTCCCTTGGGTGGGGGGTGAAGGATCTCAATGGGGGATTCTTCTTGGGTCTCCATCACCCTTGGGAGGGGTTGAAGGATCTTGGGGGATTCTTCTTGGGTGTCCATCACCCCTGGGGGGTGTGAAGGATCTCGGGGGGTGTCCTGACGCTGTCCCCCCCTGCCAGGGAAGCGGGTGTGCCTGGGGGAGGCGCTGGCCAGGATGGAGCTCTTCCTCTTCCTCAGCACCATCCTGCAGAAGCTGCGGCTGAAGCCCCTGGTGCCCCCGGCCCAGGTGGACACCACCCCCGTGGAGAGCGGCTTCGCCAACATCCCCCCCTCCTACCAGCTCTGCGTGGCCGCGCG
>JANHGN010149550.1:0-10304 GCA_024605025.1 Megaceryle maxima | reverse complement strand
ACCTCTCCTATGAGGACAGGCTGAGGGAACTGGGATTGTTCAGCCTGGAGAAGAGAAGGCTCTGGGGAGACCTAATAACCACCTTCCAGTACCTGAAGGGAGCTTATAAAAAGACTGGAGAGGGCCCGTTTACAAAGATCTGGAGTGAGAGGACGAGGGGTAATGGCTTTAAATTAGAAAGGAGTGGATTGAGATTAGAAATAAGGAGGAAGTCCTTTATCGTGAGGCCACAAAAATGATCAAGAGGGTTTGAACACCTCCCTATGAGGAAAGGCTGAGAGAGCCAGAGAGCTGTTCATCCTGAGGGAGAGAAGGCTCTGGAGAGCTTTTCAATATGTAAAGGGGTCTTGTAAGAAGAAGGGAGAAAGGTTTCTTTTTTACCAGGGCCTGTATTGACAGGACAAAGGGCAATGGTTTTAAAGTGAAAGAGGGTAGGTTTAGATCAGACATAAGGCAGAAATCTTTTATGATGGCGATGAGATGCTGGAATGGGCTTCTCATAGAAGCTGTGGATGCTCCATCAGTGAAAGTGCTCATGGTCAGGTTGGATGTGGCTTAGGGCAATCTGATTTAGTGAAAGATGTCTCTGTCTGTGGCAGGGGATTGGACTAGGTGATCTTTAAAGGTCCTTTCTAACCCAAACCATTCTGTGATTATATATCCACAATGCCTTAAGTTGCTAGTCTGCGTTGTGAGTGGCTGGAATGCGAGTAGGCAAGCTCAGAGCAATGAGCAGCCTGGAAGCACCACTATGTAACTCCATCCTTTCTTCCCACAGGAGTATCCCATTATTACCCTCTTTGCAGTATTCAGAATTCCTATGATTTAACTACATATTCTTTTGTCTTCTACTAGTTTCCCACGTATGGTATCTTCTCAGCTAGGAACAAGATGGATTTAAGTGGGGGGATTACAAATGTAAAACATTACCCTACATCTGGGGAAAGACGATTTCTTAGAATCATGAACTGATTAAAAAGTGAGAGTCTGTAGCCTACAGTTCATATTCTGTCTACTGATTAGACACTGCTGCTGAGTGGTTGAGCAAACTTTACTTTCCATAGTTAGCCCACCTGGAGTTGGTCAAATGCATGGTCTTTAAAGAACACAAATTTATCTGATTCTCCACTGGAATTTTTTCTTATTAGCTTTATGCAGCCAGACTTGTTACATTAATGCATTACTTAACTAATGCCCTGGAGACTCACCTCTGAGGCTTTTTGTCATGTTACTTACCTGACACATTCAGCATCAATAAATCACATTAACAGTGTGCGTCTTTATACCAGCTCAAATGTGTATGTGTGTCCATGCACGTGAATGGATGTAATTTGAATCAAGTCTTTCTTTGCGATACGAAGGTATGATAACACAACTTGCAGAAAAGTACAACCTACCAATGAAAACAAGTTTCAGCTCTGCTCGTGGATTTTTTATCCAGATGAATGTCGATTGTTCAACATTACCCAATGGCCAACTTCCTTCAGAATTTACTAAGGTATCTGTACTAGATATGTTTTATTCATATAATGTTTGTGGGCTTGCTGTATATAAAATGTATAATACATTAATAGAGTACACATTATATAACAACATAAGTAACAGTTCAAATAATTTTAGTGACGATATCTCGAAGTAAATGAAGGTATAATTGGTATGTTTCTATAACTGCCCTATTTCTAGTTAATATAGTTGGAAATGTGTAATTAAATGCAAATATGTTGTGTGTAAATACAAAGTGGTGTGTGTTGCTGATAACTGCATTCTCTTATATGGATTTTTCTTAAAAGTATATATTGGAAAAATGAAGCCAGGCATTGTTTTTTTCCACTCCCCCCCACATTGTTCCTAGTTTGCTTTTTAGAAACTATTTTTGTTTCTGATAATATGTCAAGTTCTTACTGTTGGTTTGAATTGCTTGTAGATCACTAAAATGAAAAACACATATAGCTTCACTTCACCAGATTTAATAAAAATGAATGAAAGATGTCAGGAGTCGCTGAGAGAAATCTATCACATGACCTACTTGTAAGACACCATTTAAAACTATTTAATATTTGCTAACTACATTTATTTTGTCCAATTAACAGCCAATTGCATGTTTTCTGAAAGCTATCTTTCTGTTAAGTTATGGCTACTTACAGAGAAAGTCCAAAGTCACACTGATCAAGTGTACTTCCTGAGACAAAAAACAACCCATGAAATATGTATTGTATTAAATGTGGTAACAAGTACATAAGCATTTATTTATTACATTTTTATGGGTGAATTATCTACACAAAATGACACAATGAATGTATTAATTTTGTAATGCAGAATCATGACTTTTAATAATTTCCTTGCATTACTGTAGAACTGTCTGTTTCTGTATTTTGTCCTTGCTGGACGTCATGTTGCTCTGCTGTCTATTTCAGGAGAATTGCTAAGTGTAATGTTGCAGGTGAATTTAATGGAAATTCTTTCTAGAAACCATGTGGGGTTTTAGTAACCCGGAGGCCTAAGGGAATTAGTCTCATTTGATGTGCTGATAAAACGTACATTATTCCATACCTATACTTGTAGTTCATTCTTTTTGTGAAGCTTCCTTACAAGCTGTTGATATTTGAGCTATGTGTCTTGTGTCTGATAACAGAATTTGATTTGAGATGGTGGTATAAGACCATAATTTGCTTTGAAGAAATGTTTACATTTGCTTGTATCTGGCAGAGACGATTGCATTTTTAGGAGCAACCTCCTATCCTAATGCATGCAGTATGAATGTTATTACCTTGCTTTATTTCTTTGAGTTGTATAGAGTATGTACTGTGCGACAACTAAATCAGTGTCTTATTTCAGAATAGTGTGTAAACTACTGAATGAGATCTATGAACACATTCACTGCCTATACAAACTGTCTGACATTGTGTCAATGCTGGATATGCTGCTTTCATTTGCTCATGCCTGCACCCTTTCTGATTATGGTAAGTTTCTTCTCTTGACTCTGTCATGGGCCAGAGAAAGACCGCCCTGTTGGAGAATATCCAGGCTGTTTTGTCTAGTTCTCCAGTTGCTGCACCCACGTAATTTCTGGGTCTCACTAGGTTTCAAGTGTTTCTGGTCTATCCCTGCCAGTTTCATGCTGATGTTCTTTATGTTTCCGTTCACTGAAATGAACGTTCTGCCAACTAGCGGCTGTAAGCCTTCACACCAAGTCTTTTCAAGATGGCTGCTTTAAATGTATTCTATTCAAAAGCATGAAGTCTGTGCACCTTCTGAGTTTACACTTCTGTTCTGAAACAGCACAAGGTAATATAAGCAGATCAACATTAAGTATATACTGTAAAACAAGATATGTGTCTACTTTTGTTTATCTGCTACAATTTCTGTAGCACCTTTAGGCATATTTAGAAGTAGAGTCTTCGAAGGAATCCGGGATTATGTGCTTACCTGCATATTGTTCATCTTGTTTCCCTAGCCCAGTTCTGCAATGTATAAATGAGTACATTGTGTGTAATTAATGCTGACCTGAGACACTTATCTACGGTACAATACGGTGTAGATACTAAATCGGGTCTGGAAGCCGTCTAAGAACATGTATCAGCTCATCATTGCTGATGCTGTTGTGTCATTTCTGGTTCTTGAGCAGGATCTGTTTACTTTGCAGTATGGACTGTGAATCTTTATGTGGTAATGATTCTAGTCATAGCATGTGAATCTATACGTACAGTAACTGATACGCTTGAGGCATCACAATGTTTTTTCTGCCAGATTAATCAGAGCACAAGTTTTCTTCAGCAGTAATAATAAGACAAAGGCATTTAGCTTCTCCCATAAATCTATACCTGCAGTTTGCACGGCCAGGCATGAATGTGTATCCACCAAAAGAAATGGACTGTCATTTGTAGCTTTCTGTCCTCTTTGACACTTGATTCTCTCCTCTAAATCATTAAATGACTAAAGCCTGCACCGGGTAGTTAAAGTTCCTCAATGTCTAAATCTGAAAAACTCTTTTGGCACCTATTTCTTGAAGGCTGCTCCATTTAAACATACCACCAAACCTAGCAACACTTTTTTTTTTTTTTTTTTTTTTTTTTTTTTTTAGGTTGGGGTACTGCCACCGAGGTAGACAAATAGGAGGCGGCGTATGGCATAGGTTCAGAAAATAACTGTTTTCTGACAAAATTACATTACATTGATAGTCCCAATATCAAATGGATCTATGCAGGCATAGCGCACACTCAAATAATCAATGTAATAAAATAACAAAAATAGAAGGAATGCTACTTTCTTGTTTCCCGTGCTTACATAATAAGGCACGTACTTAGTAGTAACGAGGGTTTGTGACCCTTCTACTTGATGCGCTCATATTAGTATAAAAATAAATTATTAAAAATACATACACTTTGAAATTAGCTTTCAGGTTTTCTGTTTTAATTACTTTTTTTTTCAAGTTTTGCCCTGTGTATTTTTCTTTTTTACTGGAGTCCAACCTTGGTACAGAACACAAACACAGAATGTTAATTTAGAAATGAAGTGTTAGTTATGGGATTCTTTTCATAGTAACGGATCTTAAATCCTTGCATGACAATAGGAATCTATACCTGAAAGTAGCTGGTAGTTCTTCCTAAGTACTGCATGTTAGTTTTGCTTACTTCAGGAAAGTAAAAACTGGGGAATCAGGATCACAGACTTTGACTTCTGCTCTTCAAGAATTACTTGATTTCAAAATGCACTAGTTAATAATGTTTCCATACTAACTCTGCAATATTTTATGTCCTTTTTCTCATTTAGTTCGTCCAGAATTTACTGATACTTTAGCCATCAAACAGGGATGGCATCCCATTCTTGAAAAGATAGCTATGGAAAAACCTGTCTCTAACAACACATATCTGACAGAGGGAAACAATTTTGTCATTATTACAGGACCAAATATGAGTGGAAAATCAACATACCTAAAACAGATTGCTCTCTGTCAAATTATGGCACAAATTGGTGAGTAAGAGCGTACCGTATTGGTAACCTTCAGCAGCACGTTTATTGTTTTCTAGTTAAAAATATTTATGAAGTTGGATGATTTGGCTTATTCTAGAATAAGTTTGTTTGCTCCTACCAGTTCTTGTGTTGCTGACAGAGGCCACTGCAAAGTTTTGGGTCTGCTACTGGAAATTTGTGGTGCCCCATCTGTGTATCTGAAAGCCTCACCGGTCTGTCTGTGGAAGCACGGTTGTATGCTTTAATTCTTTGGAGCACCTTAACCCAATCTAGCACTTTATGCTAGATTGATAACAAGCGTCCTCGAAGTATGCCCACTGGACACCACAGTATGTGTTAGTCATCCAAAAGGAACAGATGAACTTGAGCATACCTCAGATACATACAGAAACATGCTTACAGCCAAGTAGAATTAATAGATAAATAACTACTTCAAATAAAAGTAGCAATAAATACTGCAAGGTTCTATGGCTAAAATTATAAAAGGAAACCAAATATTTGTAAAGTCTGAGACTCATCCCTATGCTCAGGAATTCCTCGTGGTTTTTACCTTAAAGGTAAAACTGGCAGTACAGGACCTTAACAGGCTGACCTTAACTCAGCTAGAATGAAACTGCTTAGCAGTGGAGAATAAAATTTTTCCACCATCTGTTTGTGGGTCCAATCCACAACAGCTGCAAGTTGTTCAGGAATTGCTCTCAAAAACATGAGTTTAATAGGAGACTGTAAAACATTTTGTCAGGTTTCCTGTCTTTTCTATTCAATAAAACTAATATTCCTTAATGTCTGATAAAGGCAGTATCTTATTTTTGGGAGCCTAAGATTCCTTGGGATTGGTAACTCAGTGGCTACAAAAATGTAAATTAATCCTAGTGTTCTCACTTTTGCATCCCTTTAGACTGACGCATAGCTTCAGGCATATGATTTCTTACAGTTTTACTGATAGTCTTCTTTAATTATGGTATCTGTGTAATAATTTTTTCATACAAAGTAATGGTAGAACATAATGTTACGAAAATTTATAGAGTAAGATGCATTCTCTACAGTGCATAAAGAACAAGCGTGAACCTGATATTTATTTCTACCCGTGGACATATTCAGGCAAATTGGCATTTGTCACACTGATAGGAGAACTCATACTTACACTTGTTTTGTAGGTTCCTATGTCCCAGCAGAGTATTGTTCTTTTCGAATTGCAGAGCAAATTTTTACCAGAATAGGTATGGATGATGATATAGAAACAAATGCATCGACATTCATGAAGGAAATGAAAGAGGTACTAAACCATAGCTAATCCAGGGTTCAAGGCTCCTCTTTACTATTAAGCTAATAGAAATTGTACTAGTATATTTCCACTGAAAGACTACTTGAAAAAGTAGTAAAAACAAACAAACAAAAAAAATCAGCTTTTGTCTATTACTTTGCCGGTAAACCACAGAAACCCGAGCATACCTTAAATAAAAAGATAGCCCAATATGAATAAAAATCAGTGCTCTGTTGGACAGTAGTTTCAATGTTTTGTTATTGCTTATACATTAAGTGATTATTTGTAGAAGTCTAAGTCCTCTCAATTCCCTCTCCCAAACTGATATGATTCTGAGGGAAGGCAATAAATTCAATGGAAAAGAGAGTGCTGTACTATGAGTTTTGCTTCATTAGAATTGACAGCTATTTGAAAGAAGTGAAAAAAGTAATATGTGTGGATCTGACAAGACTTACTTAAATTTCTGCATTAAGTTTAATCCGAGTAACACAAATATTCCTATTAGCAGCAATATTCCTATTAGGGTTTAAAAAAAAAATTATAGGAAGGATAACATGTTAAATATTTTCCTAGATAACATACATCATACAAAATGCTAATGACAAATCACTCATCATAATTGATGAACTTGGCAGAGGTACCAGTGCTGAAGAAGGTATTGGCATTTGTTATGCTGCCTGTGAATATCTGTTGAATTTAAAGGTAATTCTCTTTTGAAAAAAAAAAAATTAAGCCTTATAATTGTTTTGTCATACTGAAAGTAAATACAGTCTTTTCTCATAATTTAACTTCTGTTTTGTGGAGATTTCTTGCCTAATTACGGTATTTTTCATATCTGATGAATAGTAAGAATTTTGGTGTTAGAGAAAAAATGGTGATATAAACCGCACTCCTGTTCACTGGTTGCTATGGTTTAACTCCAGTAAGCAGCTAAACGCCACCCAGCTGCTCGCTTACTCCCCCACAGTGAGATGGGGGAGAGAACTGGAAGGGTGAAAGTGCAGAAACTTGTGGGCAGAGATGAAGACAGTTTAATAGGTAGAGCAAAGCTGTGTGCACAAGCAAAGCAAACCAAGGAATTCACTGGCTGCTTCCCATTGGCAGGTGGATGTTCAGCCATCCCCAGGGCAGCAGGGCTTCATTGCGCTAACAGGAACTCGGGAAGACAAATTATGTAACTCCAAACGTCCCACTCTGCCTTCTCCTTCCCCCACAGCTTTATAGGCCGAGTACAAAATCATATGGACTGGAATATCCCTTTGGTCCATTGGGGTCAGCTGTCGTGGCTGTATCCCCTCCCAGCTCTGTGTGCACCCCCATCCTGCTCGCTGGTAGGGCAGGGTGAAGAGCGGGGATGCTGCTTAGCAATAGCTAAAACATGGATGTGTTATCGACGCTGCTTTGGTCACAAATCTGAAACCGCTGTACCAGCTCCTATGAAGAATATTGACTCTATCCCAGCTGAAACTTGGGATAAAGCACTGGTCACTGTCTCTTTACAGCTTGCTCACAAACTGCCATTTCTATCTAGAAATGTGAATATTTGAAAACATCTGAATAACGCAGTCTCTTTAGTTTTGCTTTAGTACAGCTTTGTATGCTTGAACCTCTTTACCTGGCTGTTATCTTTTCAAAGCACAATGATCCAAGCTCCACACAACTTATGAATTGGCCACAGAGATTAGAGGCTTGTTTAAAAAAGTGGCAGGTGGGTTTAGATAGGCTGGAAGTTTCACTGCTATTGCTAGTTATGGAATCGGTCTCAGGTTGTTGTCAGCTTTTTTAAATAAGTGTGTAGGTGTTCAGTTTCTTAAGTTTATTCAGAGTACTTTCGTGGTTTGGTCTGAAAAGTTCAGATATTTTTCTAGCTTGTACTTTTGGCAAAACATGCCTTGAGAGTATTAAGGCAACCATTTGTCAGTCATTCAAATTAACCCTAGTCAAATTTTGTAAGCATCATGGATGTCCTGTTACTTCTGGTACTAATTTCCTTCTAATGAGAAAGGAGTGGGAGAATCCCCAGTTGGAAAAAGGTATCTTTTGCAACCTGTTCTAGAACCTGCATTAGCAGGGGGGGTGGACTAGATGATCTCCAGAGATCCCCTCCAACCCCCACCGTGCTCGGATTCTGGGATTTTTGCCAATGGTAGAACTCATCACATAAAAGATTTTAATTTGCTTTAGTAATTTAAAGACAGCTTTTCAGTGTTTTGGAGGAAAACCTGGACATCTGTGAGATAATTTATTTTTTCCTATTTATTGTAATTTATTCCAAGATAATTTCCAAAACAGTTTCTTATTTCCTTATTTAGGCATTTACGTTGTTTGCTACACATTTCCTGGAACTGTGTCATATGGATGCTTTATATCCCAATGTGGAAAATTACCATTTTGAAGTACAACATGTGAGAAGCAATGCTGGAAATAAGGAGAAAATTGCCTACACTTATACACTCTCTAAAGGATATACAGAGGAAAAGAACTATGGTAATGGATTTCACTGTGACTTTTAACTTAGTAAAGACTATATGATTATACTGTTTCAGTTATTAGGCATGTAACAGTATTTTTCTGCTGACAGATTTCTCCTGTTTCTATTTCTCTCATATCTGCAGTAATAACTGCAGATCTCTAATATGTTAAAAATGCTTGTGCTTTAGGTGCTCATGTATTGAGCTAGTACTTTACGGTAGCGTGAAGAACTTAGATGAATTTTCGTAGTGGAAAAAAAGAATCATTTTAGTAATGATGGTAACTACTTGATTGACCTCTGTTTGAATGAGATGAGCCATCCTGAGCGCACGGTACTCGAGACAATCTTTATTTATGGAAGCAAGTGAAAGTTGTGGAGACACTTAAAGCTGTGAATGCTGAGGCTTGTGTTATATAAAGCTCTTTTATGTGTCTGCCATATATAAATTAAATAGCATCTTGGCCTTTTTTAATTAGCAAAAAGGAACTAAGTTTCTTTAAAAAAGGACATGAATTGTACTGTGTATCAGCCTAAGGCAATTCTGAGAGGTTCCAGTAAAGCATTAGTGTTCTTAGCAAAGTGGCTTTACTTCTCTTTTAACTTCAGAATAAATGATGCTGAAGACCGTACAGATTGATGGATTATGGGTCAATATGAGTGAGTGACAATACCTGTTTAAGGAGTTACAGAAACTTGTACGTTTCTAAATACTAGATTCTGAAGTCGGATATTTGATTGAGGTGACATTTAATCAACAGAAAATTAGCTACGAGACTTTTGCAAGCTGGCGGTAACTGGAGATTACAGATTATTCCTGTCAAGTTTCAATTGCCTGGACTTAAAACATTTCTTTATCAGAATTTCAGAATAAATTTCTTTACCTTTGGCAGCACAAGCTCAATTTTTGGATGCTACACCACCACTAACTGAGAAAAAAAAAAAAAAAAAGTATGATTAGAGTGTATTTTCAGAGAACAGGAGACCTTCAGTAACTCAGTGCTTGGATCTTGGCTTTACCTGAGCAAAATTACATTCTGAGAAAGAATGCAAGGACTCTTCTTGACCCATTTACATTTTTAACCTGATGAAACACAGAAATTCCATAGAAAAGCCAGGGCCAGAGGCAAAGAATTAAAAAAAGTCATGTTAGGGCAGAAAAAAAGTATTTTACATCTCTTTCTTACCCTGAGTACCTGGCAGTTTGGCTGCTGCCAACAGAGTAGAAGATGGAATGTGAACATCCGCATCCACTGGGTGTCTGGATTTAATGAAGAGCATATTTAGCACAACCTCAGTATTGTCCAGTCGGCCAAATTAAAAAATAAAACAAACCAACCAACCAAAGAACAACAACAACAACAACAAAAAAGAGCCAACAAAAAACACAACCCCACAAAAAAACAAACAAATCAAGAAAACTGTTAACAGCAGTGTTCCTTTTTAACTTTAACCCTTAATGTGTCTCATCCTGCCCAGTTACAGTATTACCAGCAGTGACTTCACATGCAAGCGTATCTTAGAGGTAGCATTACAACAAAGTAGACATTTTACTTTGTGAATCTCAAAACCATATTGTTTATTAACAACAACAACAAA